>CAUOFW020008390.1:1424001-1475306 GCA_963454935.2 Ilex paraguariensis | reverse complement strand
GGGAGTCTAAGCCTCCATCATGGTTGTCACAACATGAATATAAAGACTTAGCATAAGTAAATGAAAGACTTCAACTACAAGGGGAGTCTAAGCCTCCAACATGGTTGATATAAATGGAAAATGAAAGCATAAACATGAAATATTCAAGAACTAGATTACTAAAACACTCTTACTTTACAAGAATAAAGATTGCTCCCTCCTTTCTCTCCAAGAGGAAGAATTCCCTTTAAGCTCCCAACAATGGAGTATTTATAGGCAAGGAAGGGGAGGGGGTAGGAGATAGGTAAGGATGAGTGAATAGTGTTTGCCACCCATGGGAGTCAACTATTCTGCAGGCAATCTTTAAGGGGACGTTCGAACATTATATGGCGTTCGAATGTCAAGCTTGCCTTTGCTTTGAAGGCGTTCGAACATTAGATGATGTTTGATTTCTTCCACTCAAATGGCCTGTGGTCACTAACTTGGTCTCTGACTTGGTCACTTCCATACGCCTTGACATCATTATATGTACACTCAGCAACCCCTCAGTCACTCAAGACAACTTTCGAACGTGGAGTGACGTTTGAACGTTGTACTCAAGTGCTTCTGGTTCTTCTCTTTTTGTTGACTGCAACACTCCATGTCTCAGCAGTTGGTCTTGTAAGGGTTTCAGATGACGTTCGAACATGGGTTGACATTCGAACGTCCTTGCTTTATTCCAACCTTCTGCATGTTTGCTCCCTTTAGTGCTGGTGTTACATTCAAGTGTGATTTTTGTTTTTCTTGGGCCTTTGTTCACTTTAGGACCTAAAATGTCATTACTTAAACTCCATCAAAGCACAATTAGTCCAAAAAGGCATAGTAAAATTTGTTAACTTTATGCACGAATCACACCCCCCAACCTAAATATTGCTAGTCTCTAGTAATACATAAATCTATTCGTAATGCCTTTTTCGTTGGTCATTTGGTTGCATTTAGCTTATGCAACAAGCTATTGAACTGCTAGGTTTACCCTAGTGGACGAGTGTTGTCTAGTGAGGGTTTTCAGTGAAGCTACCCGCAAACTTCAGTCGAACAAATGTGTGTGTAAGATTACTGACTAAAAAATGAATTAGCATCATGGTTATTGGGACACTTAACCCTTAATCGTGACTTATTACCCACATTTCTCTTCCATTGGTACTCTCTTTATGCAAAAATTAGCACCTATCGCATTAGCATTTGAGATTCTCTGAGTAAGAGGATGGTTATACTGGAAACAAGAGTTGGTATGTAACAATCATTCCCTTTTTTCACCTTCCATGGATAGCTTTGATTACACAAGTCTCTCTAGGAATACTCTCAGCAAAACAAATCGTTCTGATTATAGTGACATATCTCTCATAGGTAGCATGTGATCAGAAGATGGCCAATCAAAAAAAACTCATGCACCATCAATATAAGAGTGAAGTTTTGAGGAAACCAATTTTAACCTTGGCATAATCTAATGAACAAATATTGATGCAAATAAAGAGATTCTAGTTAACACACCCCACTTGTAATAGATAATACACACATGCATCACACTTGAGATCACCTAGGGCTTTTTGTAGGAACAGTTGTTCATCGGGGAATTTTTCATTGATTGGCATTCCATCCTCATGAAATTCATAAGTTAACTTGGAAAGATGGTCTGCTATCGCATTATCAACACCCTTTTTGTCTTTAATGACCAAGTCAAACTCTTGAAGTAAGAGTATCCATCGCAAGAGCCTAGGTTTAGCATCCTTTTTTGTGAGCAAAAATTTTAATGTTGCATGGTCAGTGAACACAGTAATAGAAGAACCAACAAGATAAGAACGAAATTTTTCCAAAGCAAAGACTATGGCAAGTAATTATTTTTCAGTTGTCGAATAGTTCATTTGAGCATCATTCAAAGTTTTACTTGCATAGTAAATCACATGTGATTTCTTATCTTTTCGTTGATCTAACACAACACCTACAACATAGTCACTTGCATCACACATTAGCTCAAAGGGCAAAATCCAGTTAGGGGGTTGCATTATTGGGGCAGAAATTAACATGCCTTTAAGCTTGTCAAAAGCTTTTTGGCACATTTCACTCCAATCAAAGATTACGTCCTAACTTAGAAGAGAACACATGGGTTTAGCTATGGTACTAAAATCTTTTATGAATCTCCTGTAAAACCCTGCATGTCCTACAAATTATCGGACATCCTTTATAGTCTTGGGAGCAGGCAAATTCCCAATCAGATCTATTTTGGCCTTGTCAACTTTCATGGCCTCAGACAACACAATGCAACTTAAGACAATGCCATGTGTTACCATGAAATGGCATTTCTCCCAATTGAGCACCAGATTTGTTTCTTGACATCTTACTAATACTTTTTCTAGGTTGGCCAAACACAAATCAAATGAGTCACCATACACAGAGAAGTTATCCATGAACACTTCCAAAAATTTCTCGACCATGTCACTGAATAGTCTCAACATGCATCTTTGTAATGTTGCAGGTGCGTTACAAAGTTTGAATGGCAACCTTTTGAATGCAAAGGTGCCANCTTTCCCAAACAATTGACTACCTATTGTGCATGGAATTGTAAAGCTACCCGGATTTTTGAGCTTTGGTGGTAGCTTCTTTTGAAGAATTGCACTACATTCTTCTGTTAGTGCCGCTGTCTCAAAATCGCTTAGTTTTCTCTTCTTTGACAAAATTTCCTTCAAAAATTTCACATAGTTAGGCATATTCTTCACTGCTTCTATGAAAAAGATATTTGTTTGGAGCTTCTTAAACACTTCCATGAATTTAGAAAACTGTTTATCCCACTTATGTTTTTCCAAACGTTGTGGAAATAGCACGAAAGGCACAATAGGTCTAAAACTACCGCTATTAGAACATGTAACTGGATCTTCTTCTTTCTTTTCATGTTCCACATCTTTGCTATCTTTTTCTTTACCCTCACTATCATCTCCATGTGGTTCTTTTGGAGTTCCAACAACAACCTCAGGTAACTATTTTCTGCTTTGTAATGTAATAGCATTGCAGTACTCCTTACCTTCCCTCTTAAGATTGATCACTGTATCTCTAGGTAGAGTGCCTTGAGGTCGGTTGTTAATGGCATGAGCAAGCTGACCCATTTGGTTTTCCAAGTTTTGGATTGAGACATCCAGACTGTTCATCCATGTGTCATTTTATGCTATGTACCTAGAAAGCAACTCCTCCAAATTTGACTTATTTTCTTGTTGTGGTGGAGCTTGATTCTGAAAGCCTGGTGGGTATGATTGTGTTGGACTAGAAGTTTGGGCTTGATTATTTTTCCATGAAAAGCTCGGATGATTCCTCCAACCAGGGTAGTAATTATTGGAATTATTGCAATATTATTGCTTGTTGTGGTTACCAATGTATTGTACCAACTCATAACTAATTGCACATTGATTGCTTGGATGGTTCCTGGCACACATTTCACAAATAACTGCCACACTCTGAATAGGTTGCACTCCGAAAGCATTAATCTTCTTTGTTAATGTAGCAACATGTGCAGCCAATGCAGTCACCGCATCAACTTTATAAATCTCTGCTACCTTTGGCTGATTGATCCTTATAGAAGTCCACTGATAATTGTTGGCAGCCATCATCTCCAATAACTCATAAGCTTAATCAAAAATTTTCCCCATTAACGTCCCACCTGCACTGCATCAATACTAGTCATGGTAGCACTAAACAACCCATTGTAGAACATATGAACTTGCAACCACTCAGGAACACCATGGTGAGGGCATTTCTAAAGTAAATCCTTGAATCGCTCCCAAGCTTCATATAAAGTCTCAGAATCATGTTGTGCGAATGATGTTATGTCGTTCCTCATCCTTGTAGTTTTAGCTGGTGGAAAGAATTTAGCTAAGAATTTTTGAGCTAAATCTGTCCATGTAGTAATAGAACCCGGCGGTAATGAATGCAACCAACTCTTCGACTTATAACGAAGTGTGAAAGGAAAAAGTCAAAGTCTAATTGCATTTTCCGAAATCCCATTGTATTTGAATGTGTCACAAATTTCTAGAAAACTCACCAAATGATCATTTGGGTCATCATTAGGTAAACCCCCAAACTGAACTGAATTCTGAATCATTTGGATGGTACCCAGTTTGATCTCAAAACTGTTTGCTTGAATAACGGGCCTTTGAATGCTCGATTGTATTTCTATAACAAGCAACATAGCATAATCCCTCAACTATTTCTATTTTTCTTCAGCCATAGCTTCTTGGTTGTTTACTTCTTGATGTTGTTTTTGCAAGTTTCGACACCTTCTCTCGATTTCGTCTTCGTACGGTAGTAGCTGTTGACCTTTAGATCGTGTTAGCATACAAAATTCAAGAGTGCTTGCCAAAACAATTAAAACATAAAATTAAATAAGTTTAAACTAAGATCAAATTGATTGAAATTAATATTAAAATAATTACTAAAATAATTCCTTCGACAATGATGCCAAAAACTTGTTGGCCAAATTTGATATTGACAATTTACGTGCCAGTATACATGATCAACAAGTAATAAAGTGATAAGTAGAGTATCGTTCCCATGGAGAAATATTGCTAATAATATCCAAGTACTAACTTTGTATCAATTCAATTTTATTTAAACAATTGGACTTGAACTATGGAATGACTAAATTAAAAACTAAATCTAAACTTAACAATCAAGGGTTGAATTTACTAGATAAAAGAAGTTAAAATTAAAACTTCTCCTAATGCTTCGTTAAATCTTTCCACTCTCTTTCTAGTTAATTGATCAAAATAAGTTGTCAACTGAGAACTCAAAGTTATTTATCAAACCTCTTTTGATAGTTAAATAAAGTTATCTCTCCCAATTAAATTACTATATTCCTATGCAAAATAAGTTGGAATAGATTCATTAAGTTCAAACTCTCGTAAAAGTTACACACGAGATATAGGTATATTCCTATCCAATACACAAACCCAGCAATTCAATCCTAAGAAGAATTAACCAGACGCATGTCATCATATTCAGATCTATCCCTAGAATTCATCTCCTAATTTCATCTAAGGAATCAAATTAATTGTTGGCCACACAATCATATATTAAGCACACAATATGACAAACAACTCATGTACGATCAATAGAACTAGAAACGAGAGTAGATTAATTTAACTAGACATAGGTTCCGTTGCAATCTTAATAAAAATTTAGTTCATAATGATTGAAAAACATCATTCTCATATTAAACAACATCTTAGTAAATCAAGAAATAAATTAAGAGAAAAGAATGAAAACTTAGGTGTAATCTTTAACNCTCCCAACTTTGGTAAAAGGTTTCTCCTTCTTTAACCGAAAAATTCATGATTTTCCTTTCAATGCATTAGTGCAGTGTAGAGGAAAAAACTTTCTGAAAAATTCATTTTGTAATGCCCATCAGTCAGATATTGGAAGAGCTTTTAAAGAATTTACCCATTGTTTAGCTTTATCCCTTGNTAGCCTTCAAGTCCAATCTTCTTCGTGTTGATTCCTTCGATTCTTGTCTTCAATTTTTTTCCAATTCCTTGGCTTGTCTAGATGTTTTTAGCCCCCAAANGAAGAGCTTTTAAAGAATTTACCCATTGTTTAGCTTTATCCCTTGGGGAAAAAGGGAAAAGTTTCATCTTGGCCAGTTCAGAATTGTCTTGAAAAGTTTCACATATTTCCTCAAAATCTTTTATATGCATATACGGGTTTTCTGTTTCANTTTTCTCTTGATCATTGAGTGCTATCTCAATTTGATTGTATCCGAAATAGCCATCCAAGAAATAGTAAAATTCATGCCTTGNTATATCATCCCCACACAAACCCTAGCATATATGTAGCTTTAGAGTCCAATTTTGAGTTAAAAATAAGTCAAAATTTGTGTCATGAACCAACACAAGCGCGGGGGCACTGAATAGGTGCTGTAAAAGTACTAAATGGGCAGAATGTGGGTGTAGGGGTGCTGATTCTATGCTAGAACAGCACTGGCCCTTTTTAAGCCTTCAACTCCCTTGTTGCTCAGCCTTCAAAAACCCCCCATGNAATAAAACAAGAGGGGACACTATTCCTTGTGGGATTCAAGTAATCCCTCAGAGTTCGCATGTTAGGTACTTCCTCTTGGCTTTCACCATTTTCCAANGATTCTCTTTAGAACCTGGTCAAGAAAGGGAAGAGGGAAATGGTCTTTTCTGGTTACAAAATTGAGTTTTTGGNCCCCCATGTAGGCTCCAAATTGACCTTGTTTCCTTCCAAATGATCTTGTTTGCTTCCAAATGATGATTCCTACCAAATAACTTCAAAACACACAAAAAAAATAAAAAGAAACATAAAATAATCAAAAACTGGTAATTTCATCAACCGAAAGTACTCAATTCGTATGTATAAAATCCACTCATCACAGGCACCATCCTATGTGGATTCATAGAAATAGGTGATGTACCGGGATATAACTTAATGCTGAAGTCTACATCCCTATGTGGAGGTAGTCATGGTAGTTCTCTAGAAAAACATCCTCATACTCACAAACCACCTGAGGTAGACTCAACTCCTGTCTCGCCTCGTTTTCCTGGGTAAGGCTTGCTAGCCAACCCATCAATTGACCATGCCAACGAGAGTCATACACCACTTAGGGTAAAACTTCGTGCTTTTCCCTTTGGAACTTAAAACAAATCATGTTCGATGTGTAGGCAGTTACCCTTTTTTGATCGCAATCAATGACGACTCGGTGTGCTGTCAATCAATCTATCCCTATGATTACATCAAACTCTGACATTTCCATGACACTAAGGTCTACAGTGAGTAGAATCCCTGAGATCTCTAACTCACAGCCCAACATATCTGATCAACACACACCCTAGCTTTTAGGGGTGAATTCTCATGCAACGACTCTTCCAAGGTTTCAACCTCTAAGCCCAAATCTCTCACACATGATGCAGATATAAATGAATGCGATGCACTAGAATCAAATAACACCCTAGTCCATAAGCAAGAGAGTAAAAATGTACCTTGAATGACTGACTGATCCACTGACTCAATTTGAGGTGTGATGGCATAAACACGCCCCTAGGTCCCCGAAGTTCTGGCCTTTATGCCCTATCCTCGACCCATGTAGCCTGATTGCGATGTCCCCGCTCGTAAAGTGGTAGGGGCCTGAGTAGCACCCTGAAACTAGTACTGGTTTCCCTGGCCCATGGTGTGGTAGGGAGGAAAGTAATGCGTATGTGGTTGCCCCATTAGTGACTAGGACTGAGACGACCCATAACTCTGGGATCCCTATCTTTGAGGATAATACCACCACATGTGACCCGACTGGTGGCAATGGAAACATGTCCGTTGACCGACCTGATAAGTTGTCCTAGGGTTTCCCCCGCCTTGGAAGAATCGACCTTGGCCTTGGACTTGATGGCTATGGTCCTGTCCTCGTGGAGCAGAAGTCCTCTGTCTCTTTTTCAAACTAGAAGAAGAGGATTGACCCTCCTTCTTCTCATCTTTGGCACCTGCTTGCCGGATGTTCCCTCCGTCCTCAACTTCTCTCTCAATGGCAATAACTATTGTGACCATCAAATCCAAGTTTTGTAGGCAGGGGCCCAGAATTTTACCTCGGATGGAAAATTTAAGACCATCCTCAAACTTCCTCACCTTGGCCATATTTGTGGCCATGTAGTCATTGACAAAATGAGCTAACTCTATGAACTTGGCCACGTATTTCAGCACCATCATTGTCCCTTGACTTGATCTGAAATGTGTACACCCAAGAGCAGGCGGTCAAGCTATATAATCCATTAAGGCATAAAGAAGTTGCACAGACATAACTGTTGGATACTCTTTACATATTCATCCCCTCTTACTAAAGAGTGAATGAAGAGCTACTCACTTTTCATGGCCTTGGCAATGCTAGAAGAGTGAATGCTACTCATCCCTCTAAGTGGAGAAGCTACTATGTAAGGCAACTTAAACAAAGAGCTCTCCTTCGATGAAGAATAAGTGAATCACTTTCCACCCTTCATGGCTTTGGTAAAGCTCTAAAAAAGTGGAAGAGTTTCACTCTTCCAAGAAAGAAGGATGCTCAAGCAATGGAAGGAAAATACATGAGCAATAAAAGTAGAAGAAAACTAGTTGACTTTTGAAGGGTTTCGACCACAACCAAAAGATGAACTGCCACTCTTGATACTTTGTAAGTAAAAGGAAGTACAACTACAAGGGGAGTGTAAGCCTCCATCATGGTTGTCACAACATGAATATAAAGACTTAGCATAAGTAAATGAAAGACTTCAACTACAAGGGGAGTCTAAGCCTCCAACATGGTTGATATAAATGGAAAATGAAAGCATAAACATGAAATATTCAAGAACTAGATTACTAAAACACTCTTACTTTACAAGAATAAAGATTGCTCCCTCCTTTCTCTCCAAGAGGAAGAATTCCCTTTAAGCTCCCAACAATGGAGTATTTATAGGCAAGGAAGGGGAGGGGGTAGGAGATAGGTAAGGATGAGTGAATAGTGTTTGCCACCCATGGGAGTCAACTATTCTGCAGGCAATCTTTAAGGGGACGTTCGAACATTATATGGCGTTCGAATGTCAAGCTTGCCTTTGCTTTGAAGGCGTTCGAACATTAGATGATGTTTGATTTCTTCCACTCAAATGGCCTGTGGTCACTAACTTGGTCTCTGACTTGGTCACTTCCATACGCCTTGACATCATTATATGTACACTCAGCAACCCCTCAGTCACTCAAGACAACTTTCGAACGTGGAGTGACGTTTGAACGTTGTACTCAAGTGCTTCTGGTTCTTCTCTTTTTGTTGACTGCAACACTCCATGTCTCAGCAGTTGGTCTTGTAAGGGTTTCAGATGACGTTCGAACATGGGTTGACATTCGAACGTCCTTGCTTTATTCCAACCTTCTGCATGTTTGCTCCCTTTAGTGCTGGTGTTACATTCAAGTGTGATTTTTGTTTTTCTTGGGCCTTTGTTCACTTTAGGACCTAAAATGTCATTACTTAAACTCCATCAAAGCACAATTAGTCCAAAAAGGCATAGTAAAATTTGTTAACTTTATGCACGAATCACACCCCCCAACCTAAATATTGCTAGTCTCTAGTAATACATAAATCTATTCGTAATGCCTTTTTCGTTGGTCATTTGGTTGCATTTAGCTTATGCAACAAGCTATTGAACTGCTAGGTTTACCCTAGTGGACGAGTGTTGTCTAGTGAGGGTTTTCAGTGAAGCTACCCGCAAACTTCAGTCGAACAAATGTGTGTGTAAGATTACTGACTAAAAAATGAATTAGCATCATGGTTATTGGGACACTTAACCCTTAATCGTGACTTATTACCCACATTTCTCTTCCATTGGTACTCTCTTTATGCAAAAATTAGCACCTATCGCATTAGCATTTGAGATTCTCTGAGTAAGAGGATGGTTATACTGGAAACAAGAGTTGGTATGTAACAATCATTCCCTTTTTTCACCTTCCATGGATAGCTTTGATTACACAAGTCTCTCTAGGAATACTCTCAGCAAAACAAATCGTTCTGATTATAGTGACATATCTCTCATAGGTAGCATGTGATCAGAAGATGGCCAATCAAAAAAAACTCATGCACCATCAATATAAGAGTGAAGTTTTGAGGAAACCAATTTTAACCTTGGCATAATCTAATGAACAAATATTGATGCAAATAAAGAGATTCTAGTTAACACACCCCACTTGTAATAGATAATACACACATGCATCACACTTGAGATCACCTAGGGCTTTTTGTAGGAACAGTTGTTCATCGGGGAATTTTTCATTGATTGGCATTCCATCCTCATGAAATTCATAAGTTAACTTGGAAAGATGGTCTGCTATCGCATTATCAACACCCTTTTTGTCTTTAATGACCAAGTCAAACTCTTGAAGTAAGAGTATCCATCGCAAGAGCCTAGGTTTAGCATCCTTTTTTGTGAGCAAAAATTTTAATGTTGCATGGTCAGTGAACACAGTAATAGAAGAACCAACAAGATAAGAACGAAATTTTTCCAAAGCAAAGACTATGGCAAGTAATTATTTTTCAGTTGTCGAATAGTTCATTTGAGCATCATTCAAAGTTTTACTTGCATAGTAAATCACATGTGATTTCTTATCTTTTCGTTGATCTAACACAACACCTACAACATAGTCACTTGCATCACACATTAGCTCAAAGGGCAAAATCCAGTTAGGGGGTTGCATTATTGGGGCAGAAATTAACATGCCTTTAAGCTTGTCAAAAGCTTTTTGGCACATTTCACTCCAATCAAAGATTACGTCCTAACTTAGAAGAGAACACATGGGTTTAGCTATGGTACTAAAATCTTTTATGAATCTCCTGTAAAACCCTGCATGTCCTACAAATTATCGGACATCCTTTATAGTCTTGGGAGCAGGCAAATTCCCAATCAGATCTATTTTGGCCTTGTCAACTTTCATGGCCTCAGACAACACAATGCAACTTAAGACAATGCCATGTGTTACCATGAAATGGCATTTCTCCCAATTGAGCACCAGATTTGTTTCTTGACATCTTACTAATACTTTTTCTAGGTTGGCCAAACACAAATCAAATGAGTCACCATACACAGAGAAGTTATCCATGAACACTTCCAAAAATTTCTCGACCATGTCACTGAATAGTCTCAACATGCATCTTTGTAATGTTGCAGGTGCGTTACAAAGTTTGAATGGCAACCTTTTGAATGCAAAGGTGCCAAAAGGGGCATGTGAATGTGGTTTTCTCTTGATCATTGAGTGCTATCTCAATTTGATTGTATCCGAAATAGCCATCCAAGAAATAGTAAAATTCATGCCTTGCGATTCTCTTTAGAACCTGGTCAAGAAAGGGAAGAGGGAAATGGTCTTTTCTGGTTACAAAATTGAGTTTTTGGTAATCGATACACATCCGCCATCCTGTGATGACTCTAGTTGGTACTAGTTCATTTGCATCATTTTTAACCACTATGACTCCAGACTTTTTAGGCACAACTTGGGTTGGACTAACCCATTTGCTATGGGAGATGGGGAAGATTATCCCAGCAATTAAGAGCTTTAAAACCTCTGCCTTGACTACTTCCTTCATGTGAGGGTTAAGTTGTCGTTGCATTTGATGAGAGGGTTTTGAGTCCTCTTCAAGGTATATAGCGTGATTGCAGATTAACGGGCTTATACCTTTCAAGTCAGCAATGGTCCACCCAATGGTGCTTTTGTGGCTTTTAAGAACTTCAATCAATTTAGACTCTTGCAAGTCTGTGGGCTTAGATGAAATTACCACTAGGAACTACTCGTCCTTTCCTAGGAATGCATATTTGAGGTCAGATGGGAGAGGTTTCAATTCAGGCTTCAGTGACTTGTCACTTGATGAGAGTGGCTTTGTGCCACTTGGTGAAAGTTCCTCGAATTTGGGGGTCCATGTATTAATAGCATGAATTGGGCAATTCTTTGGATCATCACCCATGGTTTTAGATTTGACAGATTCTGACAAAGAAAATTCAGTGGAATTTTCACAGATTGTGTTGTTGAGATGGTCCTGGACAAAAGACACAATGGAATTTATTTCTTTTTCTTCTCTATCCTCTCCTGGGTGTTTGGCAACATTAAAAATATTCAGCTCAAGTGTCATATTTCCAAAGATTAATTTCATGATCCCATTCCTGCAATTGATTAGTGCATTTGAAGTTGTTAGGAAGGGTCGACCAAGAATAATAGGAATTGGATTCTCTGAATATTGTGCTGGCTGAGTATCTAAGACGATGAAGTCAATAGGGAATACAAAGTTGTCCACTTGAACAAGTACATCTTCAACAATACCCCTATGAATTTTGACAGGCCTATCTTCCCATTGAAGTGTGGCACTTGTGGGTTTGGGTTCCCCCAGACCCAACTGCTGGTAAATAGAGAATGGGAGCAAATTGACACTTGCTCCAAGGTCTAACAGTGCTTGTTTAATTTTGAAATTTTCAATAACACACGACACAGTTGGACACTTTGGATCTTTGTATTCTAGAGGGGTTTTGTGCTGAAGCAATGCACTAGCATGTTCTGTCAGGAATGCTCCTTTTTGAACATTCTGGCTTCTCTTGACTGTGCATAAATCTTTCAAAAACTTGGCATAAGATGGAACCTGTTTGATTGCATCCAGAAAGTGGGATGTTGATTTTTACTTGCTTGAAGAGCTTGTAAATTTTGGTTGATTATTCAATTTATGTGTAGTTTTAAGTCTATGAGGAAAATGAGCAAGAATAGAACACAAGAGTTCTTCTTCCTGTGATGGTTTTGGTTCTTGTTCAATCATGGGCTCGGGTTCCTTTTCTCTCAAAAGTTCAGGCTCATTTGATTCAGGCTTGATTGTTGAGTTAACTGGGATGGATTTTGGCTTTCGAATTAGCTTGTCTGGGACGGTCTTGTGAATCACCTTGCCACTTCTTAGTGTAGTGACAACTTGAGCTTGAGTTTGTGGATTTTCCATGGATGAAGGATTTCCTACCTAAAATTGGCCTTGTGGTGATTTTGATTGGGCAAGAAACTTGCCCTTTTTGTGTGTGGTCATGGATTGGGTCAACTTTTGGATGTGACTTTTAAGATCCTCGAAATATTGAGTGGTCTGAGTTTTGAAATTAGTGAAAGCCTGAGTGGAACTATGGTTGTAGTTCATTTGGCTTTGCATGAATTGGTTCAGTGTGTCCTCAAGGTTCCTCTTTTGTGGTGGTTGGTATAGTTGGTATGCGGGAGGTCCTTGAGGTGGTGGGTGTGAACCTTGTTGGTTCATCGGAGTTGGCTGTATGTTCCTGCAACTGAAGTTTGGGTGGTTCCACCACCCTGGATTGTATGTTTCAGAGTATGGTTTGGAGTAAGGCTTGTTGAAATTAGAGACAACATTTGTTTGTTCCAACAAAACCTCTTTAAATGTGGGAATTGTGGGACACTCCACAGTAGGGTGTCCTGTTAGCGCACAGATCCCACACACTTGTTCTGTGGGAGAGCTAACATCAACTTGATGGACTTTTTTCATCTCTAAAGTTTCAAGCTTTCAAGATATGGTGGACATTTTTACTCTAAGGTCATCATCATCTTTCAAGACAAACTTACCCCCTTGGGAAGTAGATGGTTTGGCTTCAATAGTTGTGGGAGAGGCAGAGTCCCACATTTGAGAACTGACAGTTATGGTACCAAAGAAATCGAATGCCTCTTCCAGACTTTTTCCCACAAACTCTCCTTGAGTCATCATTTCGACAAACTGACGTAGTCTATTGGGCAGGGAGTCATAGAAAAATCCTACCAAGGTCCAATTCTCAAAAGCATTGTGTGGACAAGAATGGAGTAGATCCTTGAATCTCTCCCAACTTTGGTAAAAGGTTTCTCCTTCTTTAACCGAAAAATTCATGATTTTCCTTTCAATGCATTAGTGCAGTGTAGAGGAAAAAACTTTCTGAAAAATTCATTTTGTAATGCCCATCAGTCAGATATTGGAAGAGCTTTTAAAGAATTTACCCATTGTTTAGCTTTATCCCTTGGGGAAAAAGGGAAAAGTTTCATCTTGGCCAGTTCAGAATTGTCTTGAAAAGTTTCACATATTTCCTCAAAATCTTTTATATGCATATACGGGTTTTCTGTTTCAAGTCCATGAAATTGAGGAAGTAGTTGAACTGTCCCCGTCTTTACAGTAAAGGGGGGTGCATCTTCAGGAAAAATAAAACAAGAGGGGACACTATTCCTTGTGGGATTCAAGTAATCCCTCAGAGTTCGCATGTTAGGTACTTCCTCTTGGCTTTCACCATTTTCCAATTTACTTTCACAAGAATCTGCTACTGATCTAGGTGAAAGTGGTTCAGATTGATTCACATATCCAGAAGATTCAANCCACTATGACTCCAGACTTTTTAGGCACAACTTGGGTTGGACTAACCCATTTGCTATGGGAGATGGGGAAGATTATCCCAGCAATTAAGAGCTTTAAAACCTCTGCCTTGACTACTTCCTTCATGTGAGGGTTAAGTTGTCGTTGCATTTGATGAGAGGGNATTTTGATAGTGAAGGACGTTTTCAGACATAAAAGTAATTAACACAACTTAATATACATTAAAACAAAGTTATACACAAAAATGAGGTCTTTTTACCTTTTACCGTAAAACACCTTTTATGGCTCCCCGACAATGGAGCCAAAAACTTGACTTGATCCGAAATGTGTACAGCCAAGTGTNATGGTGCTTTTGTGGCTTTTAAGAACTTCAATCAATTTAGACTCTTGCAAGTCTGTGGGCTTAGATGAAATTACCACTAGGAACTNTCCGTTGACCGACCTGATAAGTTGTCCTAGGGTTTCCCCCGCCTTGGAAGAATCGACCTTGGCCTTGGACTTGATGGCTATGGTCCTGTCCTCGTGGAGCAGAAGTCCTCTGTCTCTTTTTCAAACTAGAAGAAGAGGATTGACCCTCCTTCTTCTCATCTTTGGCACCTGCTTGCCGGATGTTCCCTCCGTCCTCAACTTCTCTCTCAATGGCAATAACTATTGTGACCATCAAATCCAAGTTTTGTAGGCAGGGGCCCAGAATTTTACCTCGGATGGAAAATTTAAGACCATCCTCAAACTTCCTCACCTTGGCCATATTTGTGGCCATGTAGTCATTGACAAAATGAGCTAACTCTATGAACTTGGCCACGTATTTCAGCACCATCATTGTCCCTTGACTTGATCTGAAATGTGTACACCCAAGAGCAGGCGGTCAAGCTATATAATCCATTAAGGCATAAAGAAGTTGCACAGACATAACTGTTGGATACTCTTTACATATTCATCCCCTCTTACTAAAGAGTGAATGAAGAGCTACTCACTTTTCATGGCCTTGGCAATGCTAGAAGAGTGAATGCTACTCATCCCTCTAAGTGGAGAAGCTACTATGTAAGGCAACTTAAACAAAGAGCTCTCCTTCGATGAAGAATAAGTGAATCACTTTCCACCCTTCATGGCTTTGGTAAAGCTCTAAAAAAGTGGAAGAGTTTCACTCTTCCAAGAAAGAAGGATGCTCAAGCAATGGAAGGAAAATACATGAGCAATAAAAGTAGAAGAAAACTAGTTGACTTTTGAAGGGTTTCGACCACAACCAAAAGATGAACTGCCACTCTTGATACTTTGTAAGTAAAAGGAAGTACAACTACAAGGGGAGTGNAATAAAAGTAGAAGAAAACTAGTTGACTTTTGAAGGGTTTCGACCACAACCAAAAGATGAACTGCCACTCTTGATACTTTGTAAGTAAAAGGAAGTACAACTACAGGGGGAGTGTAAGCCTCCATCATGGTTGTCACAACATGAATATAAAGACTTAGCATAAGTAAATGAAAGACTTCAACTACAAGGGGAGTCTAAGCCTCCAACATGGTTGATATAAATGGAAAATGAAAGCATAAACATGAAATATTCAAGAACTAGATTACTAAAACACTCTTACTTTACAAGAATAAAGATTGCTCCCTCCTTTCTCTCCAAGAGGAAGAATTCCCTTTAAGCTCCCAACAATGGAGTATTTATAGGCAAGGAAGGGGAGGGGGTAGGAGATAGGTAAGGATGAGTGAATAGTGTTTGCCACCCATGGGAGTCAACTATTCTGCAGGCAATCTTTAAGGGGACGTTCGAACATTATATGGCGTTCGAATGTCAAGCTTGCCTTTGCTTTGAAGGCGTTCGAACATTAGATGATGTTTGATTTCTTCCACTCAAATGGCCTGTGGTCACTAACTTGGTCTCTGACTTGGTCACTTCCATACGCCTTGACATCATTATATGTACACTCAGCAACCCCTCAGTCACTCAAGACAACTTTCGAACGTGGAGTGACGTTTGAACGTTGTACTCAAGTGCTTCTGGTTCTTCTCTTTTTGTTGACTGCAACACTCCATGTCTCAGCAGTTGGTCTTGTAAGGGTTTCAGATGACGTTCGAACATGGGTTGACATTCGAACGTCCTTGCTTTATTCCAACCTTCTGCATGTTTGCTCCCTTTAGTGCTGGTGTTACATTCAAGTGTGATTTTTGTTTTTCTTGGGCCTTTGTTCACTTTAGGACCTAAAATGTCATTACTTAAACTCCATCAAAGCACAATTAGTCCAAAAAGGCATAGTAAAATTTGTTAACTTTATGCACGAATCACACCCCCCAACCTAAATATTGCTAGTCTCTAGTAATACATAAATCTATTCGTAATGCCTTTTTCGTTGGTCATTTGGTTGCATTTAGCTTATGCAACAAGCTATTGAACTGCTAGGTTTACCCTAGTGGACGAGTGTTGTCTAGTGAGGGTTTTCAGTGAAGCTACCCGCAAACTTCAGTCGAACAAATGTGTGTGTAAGATTACTGACTAAAAAATGAATTAGCATCATGGTTATTGGGACACTTAACCCTTAATCGTGACTTATTACCCACATTTCTCTTCCATTGGTACTCTCTTTATGCAAAAATTAGCACCTATCGCATTAGCATTTGAGATTCTCTGAGTAAGAGGATGGTTATACTGGAAACAAGAGTTGGTATGTAACAATCATTCCCTTTTTTCACCTTCCATGGATAGCTTTGATTACACAAGTCTCTCTAGGAATACTCTCAGCAAAACAAATCGTTCTGATTATAGTGACATATCTCTCATAGGTAGCATGTGATCAGAAGATGGCCAATCAAAAAAAACTCATGCACCATCAATATAAGAGTGAAGTTTTGAGGAAACCAATTTTAACCTTGGCATAATCTAATGAACAAATATTGATGCAAATAAAGAGATTCTAGTTAACACACCCCACTTGTAATAGATAATACACACATGCATCACACTTGAGATCACCTAGGGCTTTTTGTAGGAACAGTTGTTCATCGGGGAATTTTTCATTGATTGGCATTCCATCCTCATGAAATTCATAAGTTAACTTGGAAAGATGGTCTGCTATCGCATTATCAACACCCTTTTTGTCTTTAATGACCAAGTCAAACTCTTGAAGTAAGAGTATCCATCGCAAGAGCCTAGGTTTAGCATCCTTTTTTGTGAGCAAAAATTTTAATGTTGCATGGTCAGTGAACACAGTAATAGAAGAACCAACAAGATAAGAACGAAATTTTTCCAAAGCAAAGACTATGGCAAGTAATTATTTTTCAGTTGTCGAATAGTTCATTTGAGCATCATTCAAAGTTTTACTTGCATAGTAAATCACATGTGATTTCTTATCTTTTCGTTGATCTAACACAACACCTACAACATAGTCACTTGCATCACACATTAGCTCAAAGGGCAAAATCCAGTTAGGGGGTTGCATTATTGGGGCAGAAATTAACATGCCTTTAAGCTTGTCAAAAGCTTTTTGGCACATTTCACTCCAATCAAAGATTACGTCCTAACTTAGAAGAGAACACATGGGTTTAGCTATGGTACTAAAATCTTTTATGAATCTCCTGTAAAACCCTGCATGTCCTACAAATTATCGGACATCCTTTATAGTCTTGGGAGCAGGCAAATTCCCAATCAGATCTATTTTGGCCTTGTCAACTTTCATGGCCTCAGACAACACAATGCAACTTAAGACAATGCCATGTGTTACCATGAAATGGCATTTCTCCCAATTGAGCACCAGATTTGTTTCTTGACATCTTACTAATACTTTTTCTAGGTTGGCCAAACACAAATCAAATGAGTCACCATACACAGAGAAGTTATCCATGAACACTTCCAAAAATTTCTCGACCATGTCACTGAATAGTCTCAACATGCATCTTTGTAATGTTGCAGGTGCGTTACAAAGTTTGAATGGCAACCTTTTGAATGCAAAGGTGCCAAAAGGGGCATGTGAATGTGGTTTTCTCTTGATCATTGAGTGCTATCTCAATTTGATTGTATCCGAAATAGCCATCCAAGAAATAGTAAAATTCATGCCTTGCGATTCTCTTTAGAACCTGGTCAAGAAAGGGAAGAGGGAAATGGTCTTTTCTGGTTACAAAATTGAGTTTTTGGTAATCGATACACATCCGCCATCCTGTGATGACTCTAGTTGGTACTAGTTCATTTGCATCATTTTTAACCACTATGACTCCAGACTTTTTAGGCACAACTTGGGTTGGACTAACCCATTTGCTATGGGAGATGGGGAAGATTATCCCAGCAATTAAGAGCTTTAAAACCTCTGCCTTGACTACTTCCTTCATGTGAGGGTTAAGTTGTCGTTGCATTTGATGAGAGGGTTTTGAGTCCTCTTCAAGGTATATAGCGTGATTGCAGATTAACGGGCTTATACCTTTCAAGTCAGCAATGGTCCACCCAATGGTGCTTTTGTGGCTTTTAAGAACTTCAATCAATTTAGACTCTTGCAAGTCTGTGGGCTTAGATGAAATTACCACTAGGAACTACTCGTCCTTTCCTAGGAATGCATATTTGAGGTCAGATGGGAGAGGTTTCAATTCAGGCTTCAGTGACTTGTCACTTGATGAGAGTGGCTTTGTGCCACTTGGTGAAAGTTCCTCGAATTTGGGGGTCCATGTATTAATAGCATGAATTGGGCAATTCTTTGGATCATCACCCATGGTTTTAGATTTGACAGATTCTGACAAAGAAAATTCAGTGGAATTTTCACAGATTGTGTTGTTGAGATGGTCCTGGACAAAAGACACAATGGAATTTATTTCTTTTTCTTCTCTATCCTCTCCTGGGTGTTTGGCAACATTAAAAATATTCAGCTCAAGTGTCATATTTCCAAAGATTAATTTCATGATCCCATTCCTGCAATTGATTAGTGCATTTGAAGTTGTTAGGAAGGGTCGACCAAGAATAATAGGAATTGGATTCTCTGAATATTGTGCTGGCTGAGTATCTAAGACGATGAAGTCAATAGGGAATACAAAGTTGTCCACTTGAACAAGTACATCTTCAACAATACCCCTATGAATTTTGACAGGCCTATCTTCCCATTGAAGTGTGGCACTTGTGGGTTTGGGTTCCCCCAGACCCAACTGCTGGTAAATAGAGAATGGGAGCAAATTGACACTTGCTCCAAGGTCTAACAGTGCTTGTTTAATTTTGAAATTTTCAATAACACACGACACAGTTGGACACTTTGGATCTTTGTATTCTAGAGGGGTTTTGTGCTGAAGCAATGCACTAGCATGTTCTGTCAGGAATGCTCCTTTTTGAACATTCTGGCTTCTCTTGACTGTGCATAAATCTTTCAAAAACTTGGCATAAGATGGAACCTGTTTGATTGCATCCAGAAAGTGGGATGTTGATTTTTACTTGCTTGAAGAGCTTGTAAATTTTGGTTGATTATTCAATTTATGTGTAGTTTTAAGTCTATGAGGAAAATGAGCAAGAATAGAACACAAGAGTTCTTCTTCCTGTGATGGTTTTGGTTCTTGTTCAATCATGGGCTCGGGTTCCTTTTCTCTCAAAAGTTCAGGCTCATTTGATTCAGGCTTGATTGTTGAGTTAACTGGGATGGATTTTGGCTTTCGAATTAGCTTGTCTGGGACGGTCTTGTGAATCACCTTGCCACTTCTTAGTGTAGTGACAACTTGAGCTTGAGTTTGTGGATTTTCCATGGATGAAGGATTTCCTACCTAAAATTGGCCTTGTGGTGATTTTGATTGGGCAAGAAACTTGCCCTTTTTGTGTGTGGTCATGGATTGGGTCAACTTTTGGATGTGACTTTTAAGATCCTCGAAATATTGAGTGGTCTGAGTTTTGAAATTAGTGAAAGCCTGAGTGGAACTATGGTTGTAGTTCATTTGGCTTTGCATGAATTGGTTCAGTGTGTCCTCAAGGTTCCTCTTTTGTGGTGGTTGGTATAGTTGGTATGCGGGAGGTCCTTGAGGTGGTGGGTGTGAACCTTGTTGGTTCATCGGAGTTGGCTGTATGTTCCTGCAACTGAAGTTTGGGTGGTTCCACCACCCTGGATTGTATGTTTCAGAGTATGGTTTGGAGTAAGGCTTGTTGAAATTAGAGACAACATTTGTTTGTTCCAACAAAACCTCTTTAAATGTGGGAATTGTGGGACACTCCACAGTAGGGTGTCCTGTTAGCGCACAGATCCCACACACTTGTTCTGTGGGAGAGCTAACATCAACTTGATGGACTTTTTTCATCTCTAAAGTTTCAAGCTTTCAAGATATGGTGGACATTTTTACTCTAAGGTCATCATCATCTTTCAAGACAAACTTACCCCCTTGGGAAGTAGATGGTTTGGCTTCAATAGTTGTGGGAGAGGCAGAGTCCCACATTTGAGAACTGACAGTTATGGTACCAAAGAAATCGAATGCCTCTTCCAGACTTTTTCCCACAAACTCTCCTTGAGTCATCATTTCGACAAACTGACGTAGTCTATTGGGCAGGGAGTCATAGAAAAATCCTACCAAGGTCCAATTCTCAAAAGCATTGTGTGGACAAGAATGGAGTAGATCCTTGAATCTCTCCCAACTTTGGTAAAAGGTTTCTCCTTCTTTAACCGAAAAATTCATGATTTTCCTTTCAATGCATTAGTGCAGTGTAGAGGAAAAAACTTTCTGAAAAATTCATTTTGTAATGCCCATCAGTCAGATATTGGAAGAGCTTTTAAAGAATTTACCCATTGTTTAGCTTTATCCCTTGGGGAAAAAGGGAAAAGTTTCATCTTGGCCAGTTCAGAATTGTCTTGAAAAGTTTCACATATTTCCTCAAAATCTTTTATATGCATATACGGGTTTTCTGTTTCAAGTCCATGAAATTGAGGAAGTAGTTGAACTGTCCCCGTCTTTACAGTAAAGGGGGGTGCATCTTCAGGAAAAATAAAACAAGAGGGGACACTATTCCTTGTGGGATTCAAGTAATCCCTCAGAGTTCGCATGTTAGGTACTTCCTCTTGGCTTTCACCATTTTCCAATTTACTTTCACAAGAATCTGCTACTGATCTAGGTGAAAGTGGTTCAGATTGATTCACATATCCAGAAGATTCAACTGGCAAATTTTGATAGTGAAGGACGTTTTCAGACATAAAAGTAATTAACACAACTTAATATACATTAAAACAAAGTTATACACAAAAATGAGGTCTTTTTACCTTTTACCGTAAAACACCTTTTATGGCTCCCCGACAATGGAGCCAAAAACTTGACTTGATCCGAAATGTGTACAGCCAAGTGTAGGCGGTCAAGCTGTAGTAATAATCCAATGAAGTCCGGAGTCGAATCCACAGGGAACTATGATTGATGTTTTTGAAGTAAGCAGTAACAAAGACCAAGTGACTTCGAAAATTTTGAGTGTTTGAAGTGGTGGGGTTTTCTTGATTAGAATAGAAAACAGCCACCCTTTAGCTCAAGGATTAGGACATGTAATAGGGTATTCATTTTGTTATGTTTGTGCTTTATAAGTCAATTAACTCTCGTGTCAGCGGCAAGTTAATCGGAACATAAAGATGAACTTTGAGAATTAAGCACATGATTCTGATGCCTTTCCAGAAGTTTACAAGAATTGTCTATACTGAGACTTAACCCGTCTACAAACAAGGAAGTGTTTCTACAAGGCATCCAACTACGACATTAATGATCCACNAGAGTGGCTTTGTGCCACTTGGTGAAAGTTCCTCGAATTTGGGGGTCCATGTATTAATAGCATGAATTGGGCAATTCTTTGGATCATCACCCATGGTTTTAGATTTGACAGATTCTGACAAAGAAAATTCAGTGGAATTTTCACAGATTGTGTTGTTGAGATGGTCCTGGACAAAAGACACAATGGAATTTATTTCTTTTTCTTCTCTATCCTCTCCTGGGTGTTTGGCAACATTAAAAATATTCAGCTCAAGTGTCATATTTCCAAAGATTAATTTCATGNACACATGCATCACACTTGAGATCACCTAGGGCTTTTTGTAGGAACAGTTGTTCATCGGGGAATTTTTCATTGATTGGCATTCCATCCTCATGAAATTCATAAGTTAACTTGGAAAGATGGTCTGCTATCGCATTATCAACACCCTTTTTGTCTTTAATGACCAAGTCAAACTCTTGAAGTAAGAGTATCCATCGCAAGAGCCTAGGTTTAGCATCCTTTTTTGTGAGCAAAAATTTTAATGTTGCATGGTCAGTGAACACAGTAATAGAAGAACCAACAAGATAAGAACGAAATTTTTCCAAAGCAAAGACTATGGCAAGTAATTATTTTTCAGTTGTCGAATAGTTCATTTGAGCATCATTCAAAGTTTTACTTGCATAGTAAATCACATGTGATTTCTTATCTTTTCGTTGATCTAACACAACACCTACAACATAGTCACTTGCATCACACATTAGCTCAAAGGGCAAAATCCAGTTAGGGGGTTGCATTATTGGGGCAGAAATTAACATGCCTTTAAGCTTGTCAAAAGCTTTTTGGCACATTTCACTCCAATCAAAGATTACGTCCTAACTTAGAAGAGAACACATGGGTTTAGCTATGGTACTAAAATCTTTTATGAATCTCCTGTAAAACCCTGCATGTCCTACAAATTATCGGACATCCTTTATAGTCTTGGGAGCAGGCAAATTCCCAATCAGATCTATTTTGGCCTTGTCAACTTTCATGGCCTCAGACAACACAATGCAACTTAAGACAATGCCATGTGTTACCATGAAATGGCATTTCTCCCAATTGAGCACCAGATTTGTTTCTTGACATCTTACTAATACTTTTTCTAGGTTGGCCAAACACAAATCAAATGAGTCACCATACACAGAGAAGTTATCCATGAACACTTCCAAAAATTTCTCGACCATGTCACTGAATAGTCTCAACATGCATCTTTGTAATGTTGCAGGTGCGTTACAAAGTTTGAATGGCAACCTTTTGAATGCAAAGGTGCCAAAAGGGGCATGTGAATGTGGTTTTCTCTTGATCATTGAGTGCTATCTCAATTTGATTGTATCCGAAATAGCCATCCAAGAAATAGTAAAATTCATGCCTTGCGATTCTCTTTAGAACCTGGTCAAGAAAGGGAAGAGGGAAATGGTCTTTTCTGGTTACAAAATTGAGTTTTTGGTAATCGATACACATCCGCCATCCTGTGATGACTCTAGTTGGTACTAGTTCATTTGCATCATTTTTAACCACTATGACTCCAGACTTTTTAGGCACAACTTGGGTTGGACTAACCCATTTGCTATGGGAGATGGGGAAGATTATCCCAGCAATTAAGAGCTTTAAAACCTCTGCCTTGACTACTTCCTTCATGTGAGGGTTAAGTTGTCGTTGCATTTGATGAGAGGGTTTTGAGTCCTCTTCAAGGTATATAGCGTGATTGCAGATTAACGGGCTTATACCTTTCAAGTCAGCAATGGTCCACCCAATGGTGCTTTTGTGGCTTTTAAGAACTTCAATCAATTTAGACTCTTGCAAGTCTGTGGGCTTAGATGAAATTACCACTAGGAACTACTCGTCCTTTCCTAGGAATGCATATTTGAGGTCAGATGGGAGAGGTTTCAATTCAGGCTTCAGTGACTTGTCACTTGATGAGAGTGGCTTTGTGCCACTTGGTGAAAGTTCCTCGAATTTGGGGGTCCATGTATTAATAGCATGAATTGGGCAATTCTTTGGATCATCACCCATGGTTTTAGATTTGACAGATTCTGACAAAGAAAATTCAGTGGAATTTTCACAGATTGTGTTGTTGAGATGGTCCTGGACAAAAGACACAATGGAATTTATTTCTTTTTCTTCTCTATCCTCTCCTGGGTGTTTGGCAACATTAAAAATATTCAGCTCAAGTGTCATATTTCCAAAGATTAATTTCATGATCCCATTCCTGCAATTGATTAGTGCATTTGAAGTTGTTAGGAAGGGTCGACCAAGAATAATAGGAATTGGATTCTCTGAATATTGTGCTGGCTGAGTATCTAAGACGATGAAGTCAATAGGGAATACAAAGTTGTCCACTTGAACAAGTACATCTTCAACAATACCCCTATGAATTTTGACAGGCCTATCTTCCCATTGAAGTGTGGCACTTGTGGGTTTGGGTTCCCCCAGACCCAACTGCTGGTAAATAGAGAATGGGAGCAAATTGACACTTGCTCCAAGGTCTAACAGTGCTTGTTTAATTTTGAAATTTTCAATAACACACGACACAGTTGGACACTTTGGATCTTTGTATTCTAGAGGGGTTTTGTGCTGAAGCAATGCACTAGCATGTTCTGTCAGGAATGCTCCTTTTTGAACATTCTGGCTTCTCTTGACTGTGCATAAATCTTTCAAAAACTTGGCATAAGATGGAACCTGTTTGATTGCATCCAGAAAGTGGGATGTTGATTTTTACTTGCTTGAAGAGCTTGTAAATTTTGGTTGATTATTCAATTTATGTGTAGTTTTAAGTCTATGAGGAAAATGAGCAAGAATAGAACACAAGAGTTCTTCTTCCTGTGATGGTTTTGGTTCTTGTTCAATCATGGGCTCGGGTTCCTTTTCTCTCAAAAGTTCAGGCTCATTTGATTCAGGCTTGATTGTTGAGTTAACTGGGATGGATTTTGGCTTTCGAATTAGCTTGTCTGGGACGGTCTTGTGAATCACCTTGCCACTTCTTAGTGTAGTGACAACTTGAGCTTGAGTTTGTGGATTTTCCATGGATGAAGGATTTCCTACCTAAAATTGGCCTTGTGGTGATTTTGATTGGGCAAGAAACTTGCCCTTTTTGTGTGTGGTCATGGATTGGGTCAACTTTTGGATGTGACTTTTAAGATCCTCGAAATATTGAGTGGTCTGAGTTTTGAAATTAGTGAAAGCCTGAGTGGAACTATGGTTGTAGTTCATTTGGCTTTGCATGAATTGGTTCAGTGTGTCCTCAAGGTTCCTCTTTTGTGGTGGTTGGTATAGTTGGTATGCGGGAGGTCCTTGAGGTGGTGGGTGTGAACCTTGTTGGTTCATCGGAGTTGGCTGTATGTTCCTGCAACTGAAGTTTGGGTGGTTCCACCACCCTGGATTGTATGTTTCAGAGTATGGTTTGGAGTAAGGCTTGTTGAAATTAGAGACAACATTTGTTTGTTCCAACAAAACCTCTTTAAATGTGGGAATTGTGGGACACTCCACAGTAGGGTGTCCTGTTAGCGCACAGATCCCACACACTTGTTCTGTGGGAGAGCTAACATCAACTTGATGGACTTTTTTCATCTCTAAAGTTTCAAGCTTTCAAGATATGGTGGACATTTTTACTCTAAGGTCATCATCATCTTTCAAGACAAACTTACCCCCTTGGGAAGTAGATGGTTTGGCTTCAATAGTTGTGGGAGAGGCAGAGTCCCACATTTGAGAACTGACAGTTATGGTACCAAAGAAATCGAATGCCTCTTCCAGACTTTTTCCCACAAACTCTCCTTGAGTCATCATTTCGACAAACTGACGTAGTCTATTGGGCAGGGAGTCATAGAAAAATCCTACCAAGGTCCAATTCTCAAAAGCATTGTGTGGACAAGAATGGAGTAGATCCTTGAATCTCTCCCAACTTTGGTAAAAGGTTTCTCCTTCTTTAACCGAAAAATTCATGATTTTCCTTTCAATGCATTAGTGCAGTGTAGAGGAAAAAACTTTCTGAAAAATTCATTTTGTAATGCCCATCAGTCAGATATTGGAAGAGCTTTTAAAGAATTTACCCATTGTTTAGCTTTATCCCTTGGGGAAAAAGGGAAAAGTTTCATCTTGGCCAGTTCAGAATTGTCTTGAAAAGTTTCACATATTTCCTCAAAATCTTTTATATGCATATACGGGTTTTCTGTTTCAAGTCCATGAAATTGAGGAAGTAGTTGAACTGTCCCCGTCTTTACAGTAAAGGGGGGTGCATCTTCAGGAAAAATAAAACAAGAGGGGACACTATTCCTTGTGGGATTCAAGTAATCCCTCAGAGTTCGCATGTTAGGTACTTCCTCTTGGCTTTCACCATTTTCCAATTTACTTTCACAAGAATCTGCTACTGATCTAGGTGAAAGTGGTTCAGATTGATTCACATATCCAGAAGATTCAACTGGCAAATTTTGATAGTGAAGGACGTTTTCAGACATAAAAGTAATTAACACAACTTAATATACATTAAAACAAAGTTATACACAAAAATGAGGTCTTTTTACCTTTTACCGTAAAACACCTTTTATGGCTCCCCGACAATGGAGCCAAAAACTTGACTTGATCCGAAATGTGTACAGCCAAGTGTAGGCGGTCAAGCTGTAGTAATAATCCAATGAAGTCCGGAGTCGAATCCACAGGGAACTATGATTGATGTTTTTGAAGTAAGCAGTAACAAAGACCAAGTGACTTCGAAAATTTTGAGTGTTTGAAGTGGTGGGGTTTTCTTGATTAGAATAGAAAACAGCCACCCTTTAGCTCAAGGATTAGGACATGTAATAGGGTATTCATTTTGTTATGTTTGTGCTTTATAAGTCAATTAACTCTCGTGTCAGCGGCAAGTTAATCGGAACATAAAGATGAACTTTGAGAATTAAGCACATGATTCTGATGCCTTTCCAGAAGTTTACAAGAATTGTCTATACTGAGACTTAACCCGTCTACAAACAAGGAAGTGTTTCTACAAGGCATCCAACTACGACATTAATGATCCACTCTTTGAATAAAGCACAATGATAGTGGGGATTGAAAGGTTGTCATGAAGAGCTAGCTGGGGTACTTGCATTGAACCAACAGATCTTTCTGTGTAGGAGTCATCTATATCATAGATGGAGCCCTGGTTATATAAAGGACCTCAGTCTTTGCTAGGTACATTCAATAACCCAATGAACAGGTGGAGTGTAAACCATTAAAGCATGAAGAAGTTGCACAGACATAACTGTTTNTCAATAGGGAATACAAAGTTGTCCACTTGAACAAGTACATCTTCAACAATACCCCTATGAATTTTGACAGGCCTATCTTCCCATTGAAGTGTGGCACTTGTGGGTTTGGNCAAACTCTTGAAGTAAGAGTATCCATCGCAAGAGCCTAGGTTTAGCATCCTTTTTTGTGAGCAAAAATTTTAATGTTGCATGGTCAGTGAACACAGTAATAGAAGAACCAACAAGATAAGAACGAAATTTTTCCAAAGCAAAGACTATGGCAAGTAATTATTTTTCAGTTGTCGAATAGTTCATTTGAGCATCATTCAAAGTTTTACTTGCATAGTAAATCACATGTGATTTCTTATCTTTTCGTTGATCTAACACAACACCTACAACATAGTCACTTGCATCACACATTAGCTCAAAGGGCAAAATCCAGTTAGGGGGTTGCATTATTGGGGCAGAAATTAACATGCCTTTAAGCTTGTCAAAAGCTTTTTGGCACATTTCACTCCAATCAAAGATTACGTCCTAACTTAGAAGAGAACACATGGGTTTAGCTATGGTACTAAAATCTTTTATGAATCTCCTGTAAAACCCTGCATGTCCTACAAATTATCGGACATCCTTTATAGTCTTGGGAGCAGGCAAATTCCCAATCAGATCTATTTTGGCCTTGTCAACTTTCATGGCCTCAGACAACACAATGCAACTTAAGACAATGCCATGTGTTACCATGAAATGGCATTTCTCCCAATTGAGCACCAGATTTGTTTCTTGACATCTTACTAATACTTTTTCTAGGTTGGCCAAACACAAATCAAATGAGTCACCATACACAGAGAAGTTATCCATGAACACTTCCAAAAATTTCTCGACCATGTCACTGAATAGTCTCAACATGCATCTTTGTAATGTTGCAGGTGCGTTACAAAGTTTGAATGGCAACCTTTTGAATGCAAAGGTGCCAAAAGGGGCATGTGAATGTGGTTTTCTCTTGATCATTGAGTGCTATCTCAATTTGATTGTATCCGAAATAGCCATCCAAGAAATAGTAAAATTCATGCCTTGCGATTCTCTTTAGAACCTGGTCAAGAAAGGGAAGAGGGAAATGGTCTTTTCTGGTTACAAAATTGAGTTTTTGGTAATCGATACACATCCGCCATCCTGTGATGACTCTAGTTGGTACTAGTTCATTTGCATCATTTTTAACCACTATGACTCCAGACTTTTTAGGCACAACTTGGGTTGGACTAACCCATTTGCTATGGGAGATGGGGAAGATTATCCCAGCAATTAAGAGCTTTAAAACCTCTGCCTTGACTACTTCCTTCATGTGAGGGTTAAGTTGTCGTTGCATTTGATGAGAGGGTTTTGAGTCCTCTTCAAGGTATATAGCGTGATTGCAGATTAACGGGCTTATACCTTTCAAGTCAGCAATGGTCCACCCAATGGTGCTTTTGTGGCTTTTAAGAACTTCAATCAATTTAGACTCTTGCAAGTCTGTGGGCTTAGATGAAATTACCACTAGGAACTACTCGTCCTTTCCTAGGAATGCATATTTGAGGTCAGATGGGAGAGGTTTCAATTCAGGCTTCAGTGACTTGTCACTTGATGAGAGTGGCTTTGTGCCACTTGGTGAAAGTTCCTCGAATTTGGGGGTCCATGTATTAATAGCATGAATTGGGCAATTCTTTGGATCATCACCCATGGTTTTAGATTTGACAGATTCTGACAAAGAAAATTCAGTGGAATTTTCACAGATTGTGTTGTTGAGATGGTCCTGGACAAAAGACACAATGGAATTTATTTCTTTTTCTTCTCTATCCTCTCCTGGGTGTTTGGCAACATTAAAAATATTCAGCTCAAGTGTCATATTTCCAAAGATTAATTTCATGATCCCATTCCTGCAATTGATTAGTGCATTTGAAGTTGTTAGGAAGGGTCGACCAAGAATAATAGGAATTGGATTCTCTGAATATTGTGCTGGCTGAGTATCTAAGACGATGAAGTCAATAGGGAATACAAAGTTGTCCACTTGAACAAGTACATCTTCAACAATACCCCTATGAATTTTGACAGGCCTATCTTCCCATTGAAGTGTGGCACTTGTGGGTTTGGGTTCCCCCAGACCCAACTGCTGGTAAATAGAGAATGGGAGCAAATTGACACTTGCTCCAAGGTCTAACAGTGCTTGTTTAATTTTGAAATTTTCAATAACACACGACACAGTTGGACACTTTGGATCTTTGTATTCTAGAGGGGTTTTGTGCTGAAGCAATGCACTAGCATGTTCTGTCAGGAATGCTCCTTTTTGAACATTCTGGCTTCTCTTGACTGTGCATAAATCTTTCAAAAACTTGGCATAAGATGGAACCTGTTTGATTGCATCCAGAAAGTGGGATGTTGATTTTTACTTGCTTGAAGAGCTTGTAAATTTTGGTTGATTATTCAATTTATGTGTAGTTTTAAGTCTATGAGGAAAATGAGCAAGAATAGAACACAAGAGTTCTTCTTCCTGTGATGGTTTTGGTTCTTGTTCAATCATGGGCTCGGGTTCCTTTTCTCTCAAAAGTTCAGGCTCATTTGATTCAGGCTTGATTGTTGAGTTAACTGGGATGGATTTTGGCTTTCGAATTAGCTTGTCTGGGACGGTCTTGTGAATCACCTTGCCACTTCTTAGTGTAGTGACAACTTGAGCTTGAGTTTGTGGATTTTCCATGGATGAAGGATTTCCTACCTAAAATTGGCCTTGTGGTGATTTTGATTGGGCAAGAAACTTGCCCTTTTTGTGTGTGGTCATGGATTGGGTCAACTTTTGGATGTGACTTTTAAGATCCTCGAAATATTGAGTGGTCTGAGTTTTGAAATTAGTGAAAGCCTGAGTGGAACTATGGTTGTAGTTCATTTGGCTTTGCATGAATTGGTTCAGTGTGTCCTCAAGGTTCCTCTTTTGTGGTGGTTGGTATAGTTGGTATGCGGGAGGTCCTTGAGGTGGTGGGTGTGAACCTTGTTGGTTCATCGGAGTTGGCTGTATGTTCCTGCAACTGAAGTTTGGGTGGTTCCACCACCCTGGATTGTATGTTTCAGAGTATGGTTTGGAGTAAGGCTTGTTGAAATTAGAGACAACATTTGTTTGTTCCAACAAAACCTCTTTAAATGTGGGAATTGTGGGACACTCCACAGTAGGGTGTCCTGTTAGCGCACAGATCCCACACACTTGTTCTGTGGGAGAGCTAACATCAACTTGATGGACTTTTTTCATCTCTAAAGTTTCAAGCTTTCAAGATATNATAGTAAATCACATGTGATTTCTTATCTTTTCGTTGATCTAACACAACACCTACAACATAGTCACTTGCATCACACATTAGCTCAAAGGGCAAAATCCAGTTAGGGGGTTGCATTATTGGGGCAGAAATTAACATGCCTTTAAGCTTGTCAAAAGCTTTTTGGCACATTTCACTCCAATCAAAGATTACGTCCTAACTTAGAAGAGAACACATGGGTTTAGCTATGGTACTAAAATCTTTTATGAATCTCCTGTAAAACCCTGCATGTCCTACAAATTATCGGACATCCNTGCTCCTCCTCAGACTTGGAGTAAATCAAGATGTCGTCAACAAAGACCACGAAGAACTGATCTAAATAAGGTTGGAACACCCTGTGCATGAGATCCATGAATGCCGTCGGGACATTCGTCAATCTGAATGGTATCACTGTGAACTCAAAATGCCCGTATCACGTTCTGAATGTCATCTTATGGATATCTTCCTACCTAACTCTCAACTGATGGTAATCGATGCGAAGATCTATCTGGGAGTAGACTTGCGCTCCCTTTAACTGATCAAATAAATCATCAATCCTTGGCAAAGGGTATCTATTCTTGATAGTAATCATATTCAACTGCCGATAGTCTATGCATAGTCAAAGGATTTTGTCCTTCTTCTTGGCAAACAACACCGGAGCGCCCTATGGTGAAGTGCTCGATCTAATGAATCCCTTGTCCAATAATTCTTGGAATTGGACTTTGAGTTCTTGCAATTCAGCAGGCGCTATCCTATGTGGAGTCATACAAATGGGCGATGTGCCCAAATGCTACTCAATGGTGAAGTCTACATCCCTATGGGGAGGTAATCCCGATAGTTCATCTAAAAAAATATCCTAATACTCACAAACCACCCAAAGTAAACCTAACTCTTGTCTCACCTCATCCTCTAGGGTAAGGCTTCCTAGCCAACCCATTAGTTGTCTGTGCCACCTTGAGTCGTACACGGCTTGGGGTAAAGTATCATACTTTTCCCCCTAGAACTTGAAACTAACATCATCAGGTGTATAAGCAATGGCCCTCTTCCACTCACAATCAATGACAACCCGATGTGTCACCAACCAATCCATTCTGAGAATAACATCAAACTCTGACATGTCCATAACCCTAAGGTCTACGGTGAGTAGAATCCTCGATATCTCTAACTCACAACCTTGACATATCTGATCAAACCGCACCCTAGCTTCTAGGGGAAAACTTACATGCAATGACTCTTCCAAGGTTTCGACTTCTAAGCCCAAGTCTTTTCACACAAGATGCAGCAACAAATGAATGCAATGCACCAGAAGCAAACAATACTCTAGCCCATAAGCAAGAGAATAGAAATGTACCCCTATGTCACTGACTGATTTGTCGGATCAGTCTGTGGCATTATGGCATAGACACGCCCTTAAGTCCTGAAAGTCTCAGCTTGTGAGCCCTGGCCTTAACCTCGACCCATGTCCTGGCCCATCTGGCCTGATTACAAAATACCCGCTCGTGAAGTGGTAGAGGCCTGAGTAGCACCCTAGAACCGATACTGGCTTCCTTGACCCATGGTGGGGTATGGTAGAATAAAATATGTTTGTGGCTGCCCCACCGATGGTTTGGATTGAGAAGTCCAATAATTGTGAGATCCCTGTCGCTAAGGACAATCTCGCTTCATGTGCCCTTGTTGGTTGTAATGATAGCAAGTCCCTTGGCCTACCTAGCAGGAAGGCCTCCGATTTCTCCCACCTTAGGAGGATTGACCTTGGCCTTGGCCTTGATAATCGCGGCTCTGTGGAGCTGAAGTCCTTTGCTTCTTCCCCACACTTGAAGAAGAGGATTGGCCCTCCTTCTTCTTGTCCTTAACTCCCGCTTCCCGGATGTTACTTGTGCCATCTACCTCCCTCGCAATGGCCATAGTTGTTGTGACCATCGAGTCCAAGTCTTGCAGAAGAAGACCAACAATCTTACCTCGGATGGACAACTTCAGACCATCCTCAAATTTTCTCACCTTAGCCATGTCTGTGGCCACATAATTGACTTGATTCAAAATGTGTACACCCAAGTGCAGGCGGTCAAGTTGTAGTAATAATTTGGTGAAGTCCGGAGTAGAATCCATAGGGAACTATGATTGGTGTTTCTGAAATAAGCAATAATAAAGACCAAGTAACTTGGAAATCTCGAATGTTTGGAGTGGTGGGGATTTCTTGAATAGAATAGAAGATTCTCAAAATGAAACTGCCAGCCTTTAGCTCAAGGATCAGGACATGTAATAGAGTATCCATTTTGTTATGTTTGTGATTTATAACTCAATTGACTCCCATGTCAACAGCAAGTTAATCGGAACATAAAGATGGACTGTGAGAATTAAGCAACATGATTCTGATGCCTTTCTAGAAGTTTTCAAGAATTGTCTGTGCCGAGACTTAACCCGTCTACAAACAAGCAAGTGTTTCTACAAGGCATCTAACAACGACATTAATGATCCATTCTTTGAATAAAGTGCAATGATAGTGGGGAATGAAAGATTGTCATGAAGAGCTAGCCGGGGTACTTGCATTGAACCAACGGATCTTTCTATGCAGGAGTCATTTGTATCATAGATTGAGCCCTTGGTCATACAAAGTACCTCAACTTTACTAGGTGCATTTAATCGTTAGATGAACAGGTGGAGTATAAAGCATTAAACCATGAAGAAGTTGCACAAACATAACTTTCGGATGATCTTTACATATTCATTCCCTCTTACTAAAGAGTGAATGAAGAACTACTCACTTTTCATGGCCTTGACAAAGCTAGAAGAGTGAGTGCTACTCATCCCTCTAAGTAGAGAAGCTACCAAGTAAGGCAACTTAAACAAAGAGCATTCCTTCAATGAAGAACAAGTGAATCACTTTCCACCCTTCACGACTTTGGTAAAGCTTTAGAAAAGTGGAAGAGTTTCACTCTTCTATGAAAGAAGGATGCTCAAGCAATGGAAGTGAAATACATGAACAATAAAAGTAGAAGAAAGCTAGTTGACTTTTGAAGGGTTTCAACCACAACCAAAAGATGAACTACCTCTCTTGATACTTTGTAAGTAAAAGCAAGTACAACTACAGGGGGAGTCTAAGCCTCCATCATGGTTGTCACAACATGAATGTAAAGACTTAGCATAAGTAAATGAAAGACTTCAACTACAAAGGGAGTCTAAGCCTCCAACATGGTTGATATAAATGGAAAATGAAAGCATAAACATGAAATATTCAAGAACTAGATTACTAAAACACTCTTACTTTACAAGAATAAAGATTGATCCCTTCTTTCTCCCCAAGAGGAAGAATGCCCTTTAAGCTCCCAAGAAGGGAGTATTTATAGGCAAGGAAGGGGAGGGGGTAGGAGATAGGTGTGGATGAGTGAACAGTATTTGTCACCCATAGGAGTCAACTATTCTATAGGCAGTCTGCAGGGGGATGTTTGAAAGTTATATGGCGTTCGAACGTCAAGTCTGCGTTTGCTTTGAGAGCGTTCGAACGCCAGATGACGTTTGATTTCTTCCACTCAAGTGCCCTGTGGTCACTGATTTGGCCACTTCCATACGCCTTGACATAGTTGTCTGTACACTCAGCAACCCCTTAGTCACTCATGATNTCTTTTGTGGTGGTTGGTATAGTTGGTATGCGGGAGGTCCTTGAGGTGGTGGGTGTGAACCTTGTTGGTTCATCGGAGTTGGCTGTATGTTCCTGCAACTGAAGTTTGGGTGGTTCCANAAGACGATGAAGTCAATAGGGAATACAAAGTTGTCCACTTGAACAAGTACATCTTCAACAATACCCCTATGAATTTTGACAGGCCTATCTTCCCATTGAAGTGTGGCACTTGTGGGTTTGGGTTCCCCCAGACCCAACTGCTGGTAAATAGAGAATGGGAGCAAATTGACACTTGCTCCAAGGTCTAACAGTGCTTGTTTAATTTTGAAATTTTCAATAACACACGACACAGTTGGACACTTTGGATCTTTGTATTCTAGAGGGGTTTTGTGCTGAAGCAATGCACTAGCATGTTCTGTCAGGAATGCTCCTTTTTGAACATTCTGGCTTCTCTTGACTGTGCATAAATCTTTCAAAAACTTGGCATAAGATGGAACCTGTTTGATTGCATCCAGAAAGTGGGATGTTGATTTTTACTTGCTTGAAGAGCTTGTAAATTTTGGTTGATTATTCAATTTATGTGTAGTTTTAAGTCTATGAGGAAAATGAGCAAGAATAGAACACAAGAGTTCTTCTTCCTGTGATGGTTTTGGTTCTTGTTCAATCATGGGCTCGGGTTCCTTTTCTCTCAAAAGTTCAGGCTCATTTGATTCAGGCTTGATTGTTGAGTTAACTGGGATGGATTTTGGCTTTCGAATTAGCTTGTCTGGGACGGTCTTGTGAATCACCTTGCCACTTCTTAGTGTAGTGACAACTTGAGCTTGAGTTTGTGGATTTTCCATGGATGAAGGATTTCCTACCTAAAATTGGCCTTGTGGTGATTTTGATTGGGCAAGAAACTTGCCCTTTTTGTGTGTGGTCATGGATTGGGTCAACTTTTGGATGTGACTTTTAAGATCCTCGAAATATTGAGTGGTCTGAGTTTTGAAATTAGTGAAAGCCTGAGTGGAACTATGGTTGTAGTTCATTTGGCTTTGCATGAATTGGTTCAGTGTGTCCTCAAGGTTCCTCTTTTGTGGTGGTTGGTATAGTTGGTATGCGGGAGGTCCTTGAGGTGGTGGGTGTGAACCTTGTTGGTTCATCGGAGTTGGCTGTATGTTCCTGCAACTGAAGTTTGGGTGGTTCCACCACCCTGGATTGTATGTTTCAGAGTATGGTTTGGAGTAAGGCTTGTTGAAATTAGAGACAACATTTGTTTGTTCCAACAAAACCTCTTTAAATGTGGGAATTGTGGGACACTCCACAGTAGGGTGTCCTGTTAGCGCACAGATCCCACACACTTGTTCTGTGGGAGAGCTAACATCAACTTGATGGACTTTTTTCATCTCTAAAGTTTCAAGCTTTCAAGATATGGTGGACATTTTTACTCTAAGGTCATCATCATCTTTCAAGACAAACTTACCCCCTTGGGAAGTAGATGGTTTGGCTTCAATAGTTGTGGGAGAGGCAGAGTCCCACATTTGAGAACTGACAGTTATGGTACCAAAGAAATCGAATGCCTCTTCCAGACTTTTTCCCACAAACTCTCCTTGAGTNACTCCAATCAAAGATTACGTCCTAACTTAGAAGAGAACACATGGGTTTAGCTATGGTACTAAAATCTTTTATGAATCTCCTGTAAAACCCTGCATGTCCTACAAATTATCGGACATCCTTTATAGTCTTGGGAGCAGGCAAATTCCCAATCAGATCTATTTTGGCCTTGTCAACTTTCATGGCCTCAGACAACACAATGCAACTTAAGACAATGCCATGTGTTACCATGAAATGGCATTTCTCCCAATTGAGCACCAGATTTGTTTCTTGACATCTTACTAATACTTTTTCTAGGTTGGCCAAACACAAATCAAATGAGTCACCATACACAGAGAAGTTATCCATGAACACTTCCAAAAATTTCTCGACCATGTCACTGAATAGTCTCAACATGCATCTTTGTAATGTTGCAGGTGCGTTACAAAGTTTGAATGGCAACCTTTTGAATGCAAAGGTGCCAAAAGGGGCATGTGAATGTGGTTTTCTCTTGATCATTGAGTGCTATCTCAATTTGATTGTATCCGAAATAGCCATCCAAGAAATAGTAAAATTCATGCCTTGCGATTCTCTTTAGAACCTGGTCAAGAAAGGGAAGAGGGAAATGGTCTTTTCTGGTTACAAAATTGAGTTTTTGGTAATCGATACACATCCGCCATCCTGTGATGACTCTAGTTGGTACTAGTTCATTTGCATCATTTTTAACCACTATGACTCCAGACTTTTTAGGCACAACTTGGGTTGGACTAACCCATTTGCTATGGGAGATGGGGAAGATTATCCCAGCAATTAAGAGCTTTAAAACCTCTGCCTTGACTACTTCCTTCATGTGAGGGTTAAGTTGTCGTTGCATTTGATGAGAGGGTTTTGAGTCCTCTTCAAGGTATATAGCGTGATTGCAGATTAACGGGCTTATACCTTTCAAGTCAGCAATGGTCCACCCAATGGTGCTTTTGTGGCTTTTAAGAACTTCAATCAATTTAGACTCTTGCAAGTCTGTGGGCTTAGATGAAATTACCACTAGGAACTACTCGTCCTTTCCTAGGAATGCATATTTGAGGTCAGATGGGAGAGGTTTCAATTCAGGCTTCAGTGACTTGTCACTTGATGAGAGTGGCTTTGTGCCACTTGGTGAAAGTTCCTCGAATTTGGGGGTCCATGTATTAATAGCATGAATTGGGCAATTCTTTGGATCATCACCCATGGTTTTAGATTTGACAGATTCTGACAAAGAAAATTCAGTGGAATTTTCACAGATTGTGTTGTTGAGATGGTCCTGGACAAAAGACACAATGGAATTTATTTCTTTTTCTTCTCTATCCTCTCCTGGGTGTTTGGCAACATTAAAAATATTCAGCTCAAGTGTCATATTTCCAAAGATTAATTTCATGATCCCATTCCTGCAATTGATTAGTGCATTTGAAGTTGTTAGGAAGGGTCGACCAAGAATAATAGGAATTGGATTCTCTGAATATTGTGCTGGCTGAGTATCTAAGACGATGAAGTCAATAGGGAATACAAAGTTGTCCACTTGAACAAGTACATCTTCAACAATACCCCTATGAATTTTGACAGGCCTATCTTCCCATTGAAGTGTGGCACTTGTGGGTTTGGGTTCCCCCAGACCCAACTGCTGGTAAATAGAGAATGGGAGCAAATTGACACTTGCTCCAAGGTCTAACAGTGCTTGTTTAATTTTGAAATTTTCAATAACACACGACACAGTTGGACACTTTGGATCTTTGTATTCTAGAGGGGTTTTGTGCTGAAGCAATGCACTAGCATGTTCTGTCAGGAATGCTCCTTTTTGAACATTCTGGCTTCTCTTGACTGTGCATAAATCTTTCAAAAACTTGGCATAAGATGGAACCTGTTTGATTGCATCCAGAAAGTGGGATGTTGATTTTTACTTGCTTGAAGAGCTTGTAAATTTTGGTTGATTATTCAATTTATGTGTAGTTTTAAGTCTATGAGGAAAATGAGCAAGAATAGAACACAAGAGTTCTTCTTCCTGTGATGGTTTTGGTTCTTGTTCAATCATGGGCTCGGGTTCCTTTTCTCTCAAAAGTTCAGGCTCATTTGATTCAGGCTTGATTGTTGAGTTAACTGGGATGGATTTTGGCTTTCGAATTAGCTTGTCTGGGACGGTCTTGTGAATCACCTTGCCACTTCTTAGTGTAGTGACAACTTGAGCTTGAGTTTGTGGATTTTCCATGGATGAAGGATTTCCTACCTAAAATTGGCCTTGTGGTGATTTTGATTGGGCAAGAAACTTGCCCTTTTTGTGTGTGGTCATGGATTGGGTCAACTTTTGGATGTGACTTTTAAGATCCTCGAAATATTGAGTGGTCTGAGTTTTGAAATTAGTGAAAGCCTGAGTGGAACTATGGTTGTAGTTCATTTGGCTTTGCATGAATTGGTTCAGTGTGTCCTCAAGGTTCCTCTTTTGTGGTGGTTGGTATAGTTGGTATGCGGGAGGTCCTTGAGGTGGTGGGTGTGAACCTTGTTGGTTCATCGGAGTTGGCTGTATGTTCCTGCAACTGAAGTTTGGGTGGTTCCACCACCCTGGATTGTATGTTTCAGAGTATGGTTTGGAGTAAGGCTTGTTGAAATTAGAGACAACATTTGTTTGTTCCAACAAAACCTCTTTAAATGTGGGAATTGTGGGACACTCCACAGTAGGGTGTCCTGTTAGCGCACAGATCCCACACACTTGTTCTGTGGGAGAGCTAACATCAACTTGATGGACTTTTTTCATCTCTAAAGTTTCAAGCTTTCAAGATATGGTGGACATTTTTACTCTAAGGTCATCATCATCTTTCAAGACAAACTTACCCCCTTGGGAAGTAGATGGTTTGGCTTCAATAGTTGTGGGAGAGGCAGAGTCCCACATTTGAGAACTGACAGTTATGGTACCAAAGAAATCGAATGCCTCTTCCAGACTTTTTCCCACAAACTCTCCTTGAGTCATCATTTCGACAAACTGACGTAGTCTATTGGGCAGGGAGTCATAGAAAAATCCTACCAAGGTCCAATTCTCAAAAGCATTGTGTGGACAAGAATGGAGTAGATCCTTGAATCTCTCCCAACTTTGGTAAAAGGTTTCTCCTTCTTTAACCGAAAAATTCATGATTTTCCTTTCAATGCATTAGTGCAGTGTAGAGGAAAAAACTTTCTGAAAAATTCATTTTGTAATGCCCATCAGTCAGATATTGGAAGAGCTTTTAAAGAATTTACCCATTGTTTAGCTTTATCCCTTGGGGAAAAAGGGAAAAGTTTCATCTTGGCCAGTTCAGAATTGTCTTGAAAAGTTTCACATATTTCCTCAAAATCTTTTATATGCATATACGGGTTTTCTGTTTCAAGTCCATGAAATTGAGGAAGTAGTTGAACTGTCCCCGTCTTTACAGTAAAGGGGGGTGCATCTTCAGGAAAAATAAAACAAGAGGGGACACTATTCCTTGTGGGATTCAAGTAATCCCTCAGAGTTCGCATGTTAGGTACTTCCTCTTGGCTTTCACCATTTTCCAATTTACTTTCACAAGAATCTGCTACTGATCTAGGTGAAAGTGGTTCAGATTGATTCACATATCCAGAAGATTCAACTGGCAAATTTTGATAGTGAAGGACGTTTTCAGACATAAAAGTAATTAACACAACTTAATATACATTAAAACAAAGTTATACACAAAAATGAGGTCTTTTTACCTTTTACCGTAAAACACCTTTTATGGCTCCCCGACAATGGAGCCAAAAACTTGACTTGATCCGAAATGTGTACAGCCAAGTGTAGGCGGTCAAGCTGTAGTAATAATCCAATGAAGTCCGGAGTCGAATCCACAGGGAACTATGATTGATGTTTTTGAAGTAAGCAGTAACAAAGACCAAGTGACTTCGAAAATTTTGAGTGTTTGAAGTGGTGGGGTTTTCTTGATTAGAATAGAAAACAGCCACCCTTTAGCTCAAGGATTAGGACATGTAATAGGGTATTCATTTTGTTATGTTTGTGCTTTATAAGTCAATTAACTCTCGTGTCAGCGGCAAGTTAATCGGAACATAAAGATGAACTTTGAGAATTAAGCACATGATTCTGATGCCTTTCCAGAAGTTTACAAGAATTGTCTATACTGAGACTTAACCCGTCTACAAACAAGGAAGTGTTTCTACAAGGCATCCAACTACGACATTAATGATCCACTCTTTGAATAAAGCACAATGATAGTGGGGATTGAAAGGTTGTCATGAAGAGCTAGCTGGGGTACTTGCATTGAACCAACAGATCTTTCTGTGTAGGAGTCATCTATATCATAGATGGAGCCCTGGTTATATAAAGGACCTCAGTCTTTGCTAGGTACATTCAATAACCCAATGAACAGGTGGAGTGTAAACCATTAAAGCATGAAGAAGTTGCACAGACATAACTGTTTGATACTCTTTACATATTCATCCCCTCTTACTAAAGAGTGAATGAAGAACTACTCACTTTTCATGGCCTTGACAAAGCTAGAAGAGTGAGTGCTACTCATCCCTCTAAGTAGAGAAGCTACCAAGTAAGGCAACTTAAACAAAGAGCATTCCTTCAATGAAGAACAAGTGAATCACTTTCCACCCTTCACGACTTTGGTAAAGCTTTAGAAAAGTGGAAGAGTTTCACTCTTCTATGAAAGAAGGATGCTCAAGCAATGGAAGTGAAATACATGAACAATAAAAGTAGAAGAAAGCTAGTTGACTTTTGAAGGGTTTCAACCACAACCAAAAGATGAACTACCTCTCTTGATACTTTGTAAGTAAAAGCAAGTACAACTACAGGGGGAGTCTAAGCCTCCATCATGGTTGTCACAACATGAATGTAAAGACTTAGCATAAGTAAATGAAAGACTTCAACTACAAAGGGAGTCTAAGCCTCCAACATGGTTGATATAAATGGAAAATGAAAGCATAAACATGAAATATTCAAGAACTAGATTACTAAAACACTCTTACTTTACAAGAATAAAGATTGATCCCTTCTTTCTCCCCAAGAGGAAGAATGCCCTTTAAGCTCCCAAGAAGGGAGTATTTATAGGCAAGGAAGGGGAGGGGGTAGGAGATAGGTGTGGATGAGTGAACAGTATTTGTCACCCATAGGAGTCAACTATTCTATAGGCAGTCTGCAGGGGGATGTTTGAAAGTTATATGGCGTTCGAACGTCAAGTCTGCGTTTGCTTTGAGAGCGTTCGAACGCCAGATGACGTTTGATTTCTTCCACTCAAGTGCCCTGTGGTCACTGATTTGGCCACTTCCATACGCCTTGACATAGTTGTCTGTACACTCAGCAACCCCTTAGTCACTCATGATAACGTTCGAACGTTGTACTCAAGTGCTTCTGGTTCTTCTCTTTTTGTTGACTGCAACATGCCATGTCTCAGTAGCTGGTCTTGTCAGGGTTTCGGATGATGTTCAAACGTGGGTGGATGTTCGAACATCCTTGTTTTGTTCCAACCTTCTGCATCTTTGCTCCCTTTTGTGCTCATGTTTCATTCAAGTGTGATTTTTGTTGTTTTTGGGCCTTTGTTCACTTGAGGACTTGAAATGTCATTACTTAAACTCTATCAAAGCACAATTAGTCCAAAAAGGCATAATAAAATTTGTTAAATTTACGCATGAATCATCCCTTGTCTCAAATCCAAGAATTCTCAGGCCTTTGCATGTCTAGTGGCCGCTGGGAAATACTTTCCCATAAAGTGCTCCCAGAACTCTCCCTATGTCATTTCCTCCTAGTTCTTGAAGTCCTTTGCCCTCTCCCACCACAGTTGGGCTTCTCCTTCTAGCTGGAATGCGGCTAGCCTTATTTGCGTGGCACCGGAAGTGATCTCCATTGCCTCTAAAATCTTATCTACCTGCCAGAACCAATGGTCGACTACCATCAGATCCACTCCTCCCTTTAAAATCAGAGGCTTGTGTGTCTTGAACCTCTGGAGGTTACTCGATCCTCCCTGTGTCCCACACTTGTTCTAGCTTGTGCAATAGTAGCAGCCGCAGCACTGACCTTTGCAATGGTAGTAGTTGCAATACCAATAGCCTACACGAAGGCTTAATGGTCAAAGGCTGGTAGTGGTTGATTATGGTTATGCCCACCGCCTCCACATCCTCTTCCTCTAGCAGCCATCTACACACATGTCAGATAGCAATATAGCACCAGTTTAGTTTCCTAAAGTAGGGAGCAACTTTGAACTCTGAGATTTATCCCCCTGTCTCCCTAGTAGGGCTTATGCCACTCACTAGTAGACCTTTACATCTTGAACTATCTCATTCCCTTGTTTTCTGACTCCTAATGTTATGTTTTCTAACCCTAGTGTCACTTTTCCATATACATTTTACCATATACATCATTCACATAACACATATCACCTAACATGTAGCATGTAGCATTTAAGCACATAATCATGAATGGACAATGCATGCAATGGTCTAGACCCATGCTTAACAGCCCAAGGTAAATCGTATACCTATGCTCTGACACCAAGCTGTGACGTCCCTAAAATCGGGGGTCATTTATTGATCGTCGACCATTTGTCAACCCGTGGAAATACCCATAATTGTTGCATAACTAGGCTGACTTGTCAATAACTTTCCCTTAACCAGAATTATAACCCACATGTTTAACTCTTGTATGTTTTACCATTTGGCCCAATCAAGGTCCAATATGCTATAATTTATGCTCATTTGATATCCATTTATACCCTTGGAACCATAGAACACATAGCCCAAAAGCATGGCAATGCATTCTTAAAATTTCAATTTTTTGGAAAAGCTACCGGTAGGTTTTGTTCACTGGAAAAGTTCTACCTATAGGTTTTACCTACTGGACAAGTTCTACCTATAACCTAGTTGTAATCTACCGGTAGGTTTTTGTTGTTCTACTAGTAGGTTTTACCCAGAATTGTCTGTTTCACCTATTTTTCATTTCCAATTCATTCCAAACCTTCCCACAAATATCCCAACATGTAAAATATAGTTTTTCACATAAGACTTGATACATAAAAGTTCTATTACAATTAATTCCATATGATTAAAAGCCCAAAATATAATTTTCACCAAATTTATACAATGGTTTTACAAAATGGATTCAAGGCCACAAGTTGGCCTTTTCTTCATCTTGGAGGTCCCAACTAAGAGTCTCCTGCCGGTAGAAACCCCGCACCTGAAATGTGTTCTCGTATAGGGTGAGTCATGCCTAGTAGAGTATTTCCTACAGATGCTACTCCCCAAACCTAGATGCATATGAATGTGCATCCAACACTTTACCGACAACAACATCGCAACCAATAATATATTATTCAAGTTTGAAATCTTAGCAAATCAAGCAATGAAGTGAGATGAGACTAAACCATTCCCTTTAACCCGAGCCTTTACCGACTCCCACAACACATGTCATGCCAAAGTGTATGAATCCGTCATTTATGTGGCACATGAAATGACTTTTATAAATCCAAGGTCTTTCTTGGGGTGGGTATTCATGGACTTACACCAAGGGTAACCTAACCCACACGGAATTTGTAAACTTCCACCGAGGGTTCTGCGTACACCCACACACTTTATGAACCAAACCAAGGGAGTGCGCACTGTAACTACCGGGTCTTGCACTCGAGGGATCTTGTAGCCCTTGTTGCTAACCCCAACCTAATTTATCATGCAAACGATGCGGCTCAGCCAGGCCTTTGACCCAACTTTCCCAAGCCCACCAGTCATACACCAAGTGTGGTGTTAACTACAACCATGCACACACCTATACCCACACACATGTCTCATGTCCACGGTTGTGATGCTTCTGTGCAAATGCACCATTACAATATTTCCATGTCATACCCATATGTAAAGAATGCCACATGAGAAAAATTAACCACATATAAACATATTCCATGGCAATTTACATCCAAAGCATATAATTACCAAACTTTATAACAATTCCAATATATCAATGCACATTTATCAACAGTTCCTTTCGNTCTCTAAAGTTTCAAGCTTTCAAGATATGGTGGACATTTTTACTCTAAGGTCATCATCATCTTTCAAGACAAACTTACCCCCTTGGGAAGTAGATGGTTTGGCTTCAATAGTTGTGGGAGAGGCAGAGTCCCACATTTGAGAACTGACAGTTATGGTACCAAAGAAATCGAATGCCTCTTCCAGACTTTTTCCCACAAACTCTCCTTGAGTCATCATTTCGACAAACTGACGTAGTCTATTGGGCAGGGAGTCATAGAAAAATCCTACCAAGGTCCAATTCTCAAAAGCATTGTGTGGACAAGAATGGAGTAGATCCTTGAATCTCTCCCAACTTTGGTAAAAGGTTTCTCCTTCTTTAACCGAAAAATTCATGATTTTCCTTTCAATGCATTAGTGCAGTGTAGAGGAAAAAACTTTCTGAAAAATTCATTTTGTAATGCCCATCAGTCAGATATTGGAAGAGCTTTTAAAGAATTTACCCATTGTTTAGCTTTATCCCTTGGGGAAAAAGGGAAAAGTTTCATCTTGGCCAGTTCAGAATTGTCTTGAAAAGTTTCACATATTTCCTCAAAATCTTTTATATGCATATACGGGTTTTCTGTTTCAAGTCCATGAAATTGAGGAAGTAGTTGAACTGTCCCCGTCTTTACAGTAAAGGGGGGTGCATCTTCAGGAAAAATAAAACAAGAGGGGACACTATTCCTTGTGGGATTCAAGTAATCCCTCAGAGTTCGCATGTTAGGTACTTCCTCTTGGCTTTCACCATTTTCCAATTTACTTTCACAAGAATCTGCTACTGATCTAGGTGAAAGTGGTTCAGATTGATTCACATATCCAGAAGATTCAACTGGCAAATTTTGATAGTGAAGGACGTTTTCAGACATAAAAGTAATTAACACAACTTAATATACATTAAAACAAAGTTATACACAAAAATGAGGTCTTTTTACCTTTTACCGTAAAACACCTTTTATGGCTCCCCGACAATGGAGCCAAAAACTTGACTTGATCCGAAATGTGTACAGCCAAGTGTAGGCGGTCAAGCTGTAGTAATAATCCAATGAAGTCCGGAGTCGAATCCACAGGGAACTATGATTGATGTTTTTGAAGTAAGCAGTAACAAAGACCAAGTGACTTCGAAAATTTTGAGTGTTTGAAGTGGTGGGGTTTTCTTGATTAGAATAGAAAACAGCCACCCTTTAGCTCAAGGATTAGGACATGTAATAGGGTATTCATTTTGTTATGTTTGTGCTTTATAAGTCAATTAACTCTCGTGTCAGCGGCAAGTTAATCGGAACATAAAGATGAACTTTGAGAATTAAGCACATGATTCTGATGCCTTTCCAGAAGTTTACAAGAATTGTCTATACTGAGACTTAACCCGTCTACAAACAAGGAAGTGTTTCTACAAGGCATCCAACTACGACATTAATGATCCACTCTTTGAATAAAGCACAATGATAGTGGGGATTGAAAGGTTGTCATGAAGAGCTAGCTGGGGTACTTGCATTGAACCAACAGATCTTTCTGTGTAGGAGTCATCTATATCATAGATGGAGCCCTGGTTATATAAAGGACCTCAGTCTTTGCTAGGTACATTCAATAACCCAATGAACAGGTGGAGTGTAAACCATTAAAGCATGAAGAAGTTGCACAGACATAACTGTTTGATACTCTTTACATATTCATCCCCTCTTACTAAAGAGTGAATGAAGAACTACTCACTTTTCATGGCCTTGACAAAGCTAGAAGAGTGAGTGCTACTCATCCCTCTAAGTAGAGAAGCTACCAAGTAAGGCAACTTAAACAAAGAGCATTCCTTCAATGAAGAACAAGTGAATCACTTTCCACCCTTCACGACTTTGGTAAAGCTTTAGAAAAGTGGAAGAGTTTCACTCTTCTATGAAAGAAGGATGCTCAAGCAATGGAAGTGAAATACATGAACAATAAAAGTAGAAGAAAGCTAGTTGACTTTTGAAGGGTTTCAACCACAACCAAAAGATGAACTACCTCTCTTGATACTTTGTAAGTAAAAGCAAGTACAACTACAGGGGGAGTCTAAGCCTCCATCATGGTTGTCACAACATGAATGTAAAGACTTAGCATAAGTAAATGAAAGACTTCAACTACAAAGGGAGTCTAAGCCTCCAACATGGTTGATATAAATGGAAAATGAAAGCATAAACATGAAATATTCAAGAACTAGATTACTAAAACACTCTTACTTTACAAGAATAAAGATTGATCCCTTCTTTCTCCCCAAGAGGAAGAATGCCCTTTAAGCTCCCAAGAAGGGAGTATTTATAGGCAAGGAAGGGGAGGGGGTAGGAGATAGGTGTGGATGAGTGAACAGTATTTGTCACCCATAGGAGTCAACTATTCTATAGGCAGTCTGCAGGGGGATGTTTGAAAGTTATATGGCGTTCGAACGTCAAGTCTGCGTTTGCTTTGAGAGCGTTCGAACGCCAGATGACGTTTGATTTCTTCCACTCAAGTGCCCTGTGGTCACTGATTTGGCCACTTCCATACGCCTTGACATAGTTGTCTGTACACTCAGCAACCCCTTAGTCACTCATGATAACGTTCGAACGTTGTACTCAAGTGCTTCTGGTTCTTCTCTTTTTGTTGACTGCAACATGCCATGTCTCAGTAGCTGGTCTTGTCAGGGTTTCGGATGATGTTCAAACGTGGGTGGATGTTCGAACATCCTTGTTTTGTTCCAACCTTCTGCATCTTTGCTCCCTTTTGTGCTCATGTTTCATTCAAGTGTGATTTTTGTTGTTTTTGGGCCTTTGTTCACTTGAGGACTTGAAATGTCATTACTTAAACTCTATCAAAGCACAATTAGTCCAAAAAGGCATAATAAAATTTGTTAAATTTACGCATGAATCATCCCTTGTCTCAAATCCAAGAATTCTCAGGCCTTTGCATGTCTAGTGGCCGCTGGGAAATACTTTCCCATAAAGTGCTCCCAGAACTCTCCCTATGTCATTTCCTCCTAGTTCTTGAAGTCCTTTGCCCTCTCCCACCACAGTTGGGCTTCTCCTTCTAGCTGGAATGCGGCTAGCCTTATTTGCGTGGCACCGGAAGTGATCTCCATTGCCTCTAAAATCTTATCTACCTGCCAGAACCAATGGTCGACTACCATCAGATCCACTCCTCCCTTTAAAATCAGAGGCTTGTGTGTCTTGAACCTCTGGAGGTTACTCGATCCTCCCTGTGTCCCACACTTGTTCTAGCTTGTGCAATAGTAGCAGCCGCAGCACTGACCTTTGCAATGGTAGTAGTTGCAATACCAATAGCCTACACGAAGGCTTAATGGTCAAAGGCTGGTAGTGGTTGATTATGGTTATGCCCACCGCCTCCACATCCTCTTCCTCTAGCAGCCATCTACACACATGTCAGATAGCAATATAGCACCAGTTTAGTTTCCTAAAGTAGGGAGCAACTTTGAACTCTGAGATTTATCCCCCTGTCTCCCTAGTAGGGCTTATGCCACTCACTAGTAGACCTTTACATCTTGAACTATCTCATTCCCTTGTTTTCTGACTCCTAATGTTATGTTTTCTAACCCTAGTGTCACTTTTCCATATACATTTTACCATATACATCATTCACATAACACATATCACCTAACATGTAGCATGTAGCATTTAAGCACATAATCATGAATGGACAATGCATGCAATGGTCTAGACCCATGCTTAACAGCCCAAGGTAAATCGTATACCTATGCTCTGACACCAAGCTGTGACGTCCCTAAAATCGGGGGTCATTTATTGATCGTCGACCATTTGTCAACCCGTGGAAATACCCATAATTGTTGCATAACTAGGCTGACTTGTCAATAACTTTCCCTTAACCAGAATTATAACCCACATGTTTAACTCTTGTATGTTTTACCATTTGGCCCAATCAAGGTCCAATATGCTATAATTTATGCTCATTTGATATCCATTTATACCCTTGGAACCATAGAACACATAGCCCAAAAGCATGGCAATGCATTCTTAAAATTTCAATTTTTTGGAAAAGCTACCGGTAGGTTTTGTTCACTGGAAAAGTTCTACCTATAGGTTTTACCTACTGGACAAGTTCTACCTATAACCTAGTTGTAATCTACCGGTAGGTTTTTGTTGTTCTACTAGTAGGTTTTACCCAGAATTGTCTGTTTCACCTATTTTTCATTTCCAATTCATTCCAAACCTTCCCACAAATATCCCAACATGTAAAATATAGTTTTTCACATAAGACTTGATACATAAAAGTTCTATTACAATTAATTCCATATGATTAAAAGCCCAAAATATAATTTTCACCAAATTTATACAATGGTTTTACAAAATGGATTCAAGGCCACAAGTTGGCCTTTTCTTCATCTTGGAGGTCCCAACTAAGAGTCTCCTGCCGGTAGAAACCCCGCACCTGAAATGTGTTCTCGTATAGGGTGAGTCATGCCTAGTAGAGTATTTCCTACAGATGCTACTCCCCAAACCTAGATGCATATGAATGTGCATCCAACACTTTACCGACAACAACATCGCAACCAATAATATATTATTCAAGTTTGAAATCTTAGCAAATCAAGCAATGAAGTGAGATGAGACTAAACCATTCCCTTTAACCCGAGCCTTTACCGACTCCCACAACACATGTCATGCCAAAGTGTATGAATCCGTCATTTATGTGGCACATGAAATGACTTTTATAAATCCAAGGTCTTTCTTGGGGTGGGTATTCATGGACTTACACCAAGGGTAACCTAACCCACACGGAATTTGTAAACTTCCACCGAGGGTTCTGCGTACACCCACACACTTTATGAACCAAACCAAGGGAGTGCGCACTGTAACTACCGGGTCTTGCACTCGAGGGATCTTGTAGCCCTTGTTGCTAACCCCAACCTAATTTATCATGCAAACGATGCGGCTCAGCCAGGCCTTTGACCCAACTTTCCCAAGCCCACCAGTCATACACCAAGTGTGGTGTTAACTACAACCATGCACACACCTATACCCACACACATGTCTCATGTCCACGGTTGTGATGCTTCTGTGCAAATGCACCATTACAATATTTCCATGTCATACCCATATGTAAAGAATGCCACATGAGAAAAATTAACCACATATAAACATATTCCATGGCAATTTACATCCAAAGCATATAATTACCAAACTTTATAACAATTCCAATATATCAATGCACATTTATCAACAGTTCCTTTCGAACAACAATTCACAAGTATGTTATCACATAACATATGCTAATAACACACTTAATTCCCAAGGCATAAAATAATTACATAACATGCCCTTATAATATCAAATTTCATGAATTACATTGTGTCAAATTCATATGCCCAATTCAAGATAGAATTTACTTTACCCGATTTAAATATCCATTTCATTAAATCCACCACAGTAGGCAAGTGATATAGCATTCTACCAATACACCCATTTCATATAAGCATTTTAGATTGTAAATAAACCTAAGTATGAGGGAACCCTACCTCTTGAAGCGTAAAACACTTGGTAGAAGTCTTCAAGAATTTCAATCTCGCCCAAAACTCTTGATTTCTCTGAGCTCAATTTTGGAACTTCGGTGAAACCTGTTGTTTTTGGTGTGGTCGCGTAGCCCTCAACGAGGAGAACGACTTTTGTTCTTGGCTCGAGTGGATTCGAGCACCCGAGCTCCATAGATCGTAGAGAGAAGGTGTATTTCTTTCTTCCTTTCCCTCTTTTCTCTATCGGCTAATTGGCTGAACACCAATGGGGCAAAAATCAAATTTCTCCCCTGTTTATAGTCTTAGAATACTTGGCCCACAACGCGTCACACGATTCTTTTTTTCCTAGGTCCGTTTTTACCCCAAAATGATTAAATTTCATCCTAGTTCAAGTTCAAAGTAATTTTATTTTAATTTCACTTAAATTATTTTTTAACTTTCAAAATTTTATTAAAAATTTTATTTTTGGGTCACTCGAGACTCGATCATCTCGTAAAACATAAAAATTCGACTATATCAGAATTTGATGAAATTTGACTGGGTAACTAGATTTTACGAGACGAATCCAATGGTGAGGTCCATTTCGTCATACGAGTTCTAGAAAATTTTAGGTTTACAACCCGTACTGTAATGATAAATTACTCTTTTGCCCTTTTTCATAAAAGTTTAAATTTACTCGGATTTTACACTTGAATTACTCAATTGACTCTATTATAGTAGGTGCATATATAAGAAACCATAACACAGCCAACTCTTAGGTTAACTGGTGGTATTAAGTCATAACACATCAACTTCTTAGGTTAGCTGATTATAGATGTATCAAGTGATTAATCCAAGCAAATTAGAGGGACAAGACATTTCATGAGGAATATTGGAATTACTCAATTGACTTCATCTTTGATACATATATACCAGTTAAACATCCTCAGCATTCTGGTGGAGGATAAACCATATCGATAGGAATGCCGTGTTTGTTTGACTGAGAATATTATCATTTATACCAGTTAAACAATCTTAGTAATCCAAAAGGACAAACCATTCATGAGGATCACTTAGGTCATTAATCTGATAGTTATAGCATGCTATAGTAGAACATCTTCAGCGTTCCAGTGGAGGACTAGCCATACCGATAGGAACACCGTAGATATTCATCTAGCAGTATTATTATATATGAACAACCTTAATAATCTAGAAGGACAAGCCATTCATGAGGATCATTTAGGTTTAGTACCATGCAACAGTTAAACATCCTTAGCATTCCGGTAGAGGGTTAGCCATACCGATAGGAAGTCGTGGTTGTTTTACCGGCAGGTTGATGATGCACAGATGACATAATTCCGGGCACAATACCAAAACTACATACATCTGTAAGACCCTGTACTAAAATTAAATAAGAATACTAATATCTTAAGAGTTTTCCAAATATGAATAAAATGAGGATAAAAACTTAGAATCATTGTTGAAATATTAATCATGAAGTTTGAGTTTCGAACGGATTGACTTTTGGGTCAAACTTTTTTTTTTTTTTTTGGATGTGTTTAAGATTGATAAGGGTAACTAAATAAATATATTAATTTTTTTTTATCAAAATAACATTACCATTGAATTCGGGAGGTCGGAAAACATTGGGAGAGGTAATATGGGATGTATTAGAAGTTAGGAAGTATTTTAGAAGTAAAACCAAATTGGAGTGAAATTGGGTAAAAAGGGGTGATAGACACTGCTTAGTATTTTGATCATAACTTTATATTTTGATGTCCAATTGATCTGCAATGTTGACATGAAATAGTAGACATCTAGGGCTACAAAAGTGTATGTCATGACAAATTTCCAATTCGACCTCTAAATGGGTCAAAACTGACCTGGAAGTCGCACCAAAAATCTGTGAACAGTACGAAGGAAACCCGATTTTTTCTGAACAGAAAATATCGGGTTTTGCTCGATTTTCTTGCCCTATAAAAACCTAATGTCGTCCCTTTAGCATTCATTTCACCCCTCCAAACCCTAGGAACCATTTTAGAGGAAGAGAGGAAGATAGAAATACCAATCAAGAGGGATTTATACCTTGTAGAAATCAAAACTTCAAATTCTTCAAGAATACATTCTCCTCCCATTTTCTTCCATTCTTGCTACCCTTTCACCCAAATCTTTTGAAACCCTAGGAGTAGAAGAGTAAGAGGAAAAGAAAGGAGAGCAAGAAGGTCTTGAAGCANAATTTTGTTAAAATATGAATGGTTGATGAATGAAACTTTCGTTGTGATGAATTTTACGTAATGCTCTCATACGGTAAATGTTTTTTAGAATGTAATGTCACACACGGGGGTTTTTGGGGCGTTACAGATTTGGTATCAAAGCCAAGGCTTTAGGTCTTACATGGGAGCTGTAGGTTATGGAGTACCACTAGGGAAGTAGGATTAAGTTGAAGGAAATTGTTGGTCTAATTTTATATGAACCTTATGCTTTAGATTAAAGTGATATTTAGGATGTCTTGTA
>CAUOFW020008390.1:1224849-1418273 GCA_963454935.2 Ilex paraguariensis | reverse complement strand
CAACAAGGTAATCCAGCTGGTGAAAGTCCTGTGGCAACATCATGGCGTAGAGGAAGCAACTTGGGAACCGGAGTGGGAGATGTGAGAGAAATATCCATATTTGTTCGCTACTTGAGGTAAGTTTCGAGGACGAAACTATCTTTAAGGGCGGTGGATTGTAAGACCCTGTACTAAAATTAAATAAGAATACTAATATCTTAAGAGTTTTCCAAATATGAATAAAATGAGGATAAAAACTTAGAATCATTGTTGAAATATTAATCATGAAGTTTGAGTTTCGAACGGATTGACTTTTGGGTCAAACTTAATTTTTTTTTTTTTTTTGGATGTGTTTAAGATTGATAAGGGTAACTAAATAAATATATTTTTTTTTTTTTATCAAAATGACATTACCATTGAATTCGGAAGGTCGGAAAACATTGGGAGAGGTAATATGGGATGTATTAGAAGTTAGGAAGTATTTTAGAAGTAAAACCAAATTGGAGTGAAATTGGGTAAAAAGGGCTGATGGACACTGCTTAGTATTTTGATTATACCTTTATGTTTTGATGTCCAATTAATCTAAACTTTTTAAAGGAAATAGTAGACATCGAGGGCTACAAAAGTGTATTTCATGACAAATTTCCAATTCGACTTCTAAATGGGTCAAAACTGACCTCGAAGTCGCACCAAAAATCTGTGAACAGTACAAAGGAAACCCGATTTTTTCTGAACAGAAAATATCGGGTTTTGCTCGATTTTCTTGCCCTATAAAAACCTAATGTCGTCCCTTTAGCATTCATTTCACCCCTCCAAACCCTAGGAACCATTTTAGAGGAAGAGAGGAAGATAGAAATACCAATCAAGAGGGATTTATACCTTGTAGAAATCAAAACTTCAAATTCTTCAAGAATACATTCTCCTCCCATTTTCTTCCATTCTTGCTACCCTCTCACCCAAATCTTTTGAAACCCTAGGAGGAGAAGATTAAGAGGAAAAGAAAGGAGAGCAAGAAGGTCTTGAAGCTTGGGTCTTAGCTTGGAATCTTGATTTAAGGTAGGGGATTTTCTCTCAATCTCTCTCATTGAGGCTAGATATATATATATAGATATATATATGTATATAGATATATGTTTCTTCACTCTCCTTCTCATATATATAATATGAAATACATGATTCTTGTTCTATTTGTAATAAATGCCATGTTTTGAACAATATGAAGGGTGGGTAACCACCAAAGCTCTATTTTTTTTTTTTTTTATCTTCAAAGCCCTAGTTTTCAAGAAAAGGGGATTTTCTCCTAATTTCTTCTTTGTCTTTGATTTTAAAACTTTAGTGTTGAATATTGTATAACAAAATGATATAGATTACGATCTCTTGCATATTTTCTTGGATTATTCGATTATATGACAAATGTGAAAACAAAATTGGGGATTTTACTATATTTGGGAAATTGTTGTGAATTGTGAATATTCTTGATTTCCTCATTGTATGGTTGTTGTGATGGACTTGGATTACCTTCGAGAGATGCCGTAGAGTGTTAGAGGTTAGTCTATCCCAATGGGGGGTGAGATGGTTGCCTAATGCTCGTAGTGGATCGTTGTTGTGCTCGCGATCACTATTGTTCACATATACACCGAGGAAAAGGGTTAGTATACTAGACACCTTGGGAGGATTTCGTCAATGCCGTAGGAGACGGTACACGCCCTTCCTAAAGAGATTTGTGATTGTTGGTTGGAATTGGTGGACTAGGCATGATCGTTAGGTAGATTCACGAGAAGCAATCAACATACATGGTACGGGGATGAACCAAAAATACATGGAATCGGGAGTTGGGTCGTTCTTGCCGATGCATTGGTATGGGACAATGCTTAGGGAGAAGCCCTTCTTAAATAGCTTAAATTAGAATTTTGTTTATCGATGCTAAACTCACTTTATTCTTTTAACTGATTATTGCTATTGTTTAAACTTGAGATCTCTTTTAAAATGTCACTGTTTTCATTCCAAACCTATATATATGTTAGTTGTGAAATGAGACCGACCGTTTGCTATGTTTTTCAAACCTTGTTTGAGTTGAGAGGATTTTGCTACAGAGCTTCGTGCTCACCCCCTACAAATAAAATTTTTTCAGATTTCACACTTGAGGAGGAGTTAGGAGCCGAGGAGCCCACCCATTGGAAGACTCCGCTTGACGGGGATGTGGATCCCGAGGTGGACGCTTAGAGCGACACTTTTATTTTGTTCTAGACTAGATTATGCTTAGAATATCCTTTTGAACTCTAGTTCATTTCTGTTATTTCCGCTGCGTTATATTATTACATTTTGGAGATGTAAAGGCCAAGATTAGACCTATTAATTTGGGATGATAGTGTGGATATGACATATGATGAATGCAAGTTTATTTTATGATGGAAAAATGGACCCGGTGTGGTCAATAGTTATGCATATGTGGACCCGGTGTGGTCAATTGTAATATAATTGTACAGGTTGTGTTTTGGGTAGAGCTCCCCGTACAAAGGAGACTCTGCCCAAATTTTGTTAAAATATGAATGGTTGATGAATGAAACTTTCGTCGTGTTGAATTTTACGTAATGCTCTCATACGGTAAATGGTTTTTAGAATGTAATGTCACCCACGGGGGTTTTTGGGGCATTACAACATCACTGTATCATGCATGAAGCTTAAAATACATATATAGATAAAGATATAAATAAAACATCAGCATTTATAGAATCTAACAAATATTATACATATGTTCACCCTTCACTGAAGGGTATAAGTAACTACTCATGCGCCATCGCTACAGACAAGCGAGGAGTACGGATAGGTTTCATTACAACAGTAAATAAAAGACAAATGCGTCTGTCGCAAGGAATAACTGAAACACAACCACCTTTACTATCAATTAAGACAAAAAGGTGGCGGTAGTTCAGCTATCCTAATGGAAAGATATAATAGAAATGTAGAATTACAAAGTATTGGTGTATGACAGACCCGTTCCTGACTTTCTCTTTTTCTTTTTTTTTCTTTCTCTCTTTCTTTCTTTCTTTGGAACTCTCCCTTGGCTTTTGGATGCCCGGCCCCCTTGGAATGAAGAAGGAGTCCCCTATTTATTGACAAAAGGCAAGCATGAGGTGGAAAGTAAGGCTGAGGTGGACAAGTAAGGTTTTGCCACCTAGTGACCATCCGGACCGTAGGATCACCATCCGGATGGTGTTGCCTTGCAGGAGATTCCAAGTGTCTTGTTCTTAAGCTTCAAGGTGCCCTGCTGTTAATCCAAGTGTCGCATGCTGGATGTTCTATGTGTCTGTATTACACTTCGCTCCTTTGTTGTTTCTAGTTTTGCAAAATTGCCTCGTATTCTCCAGTATTTTGGCATTAGACCCTAAAATTTAAACATAAAGTATTTAAAAATTTAATTCCCACACAAATTATAATTACTACTAATTGATAATTTTTAGTTGTTTTATCTTACAAAGTTGATTACTTAATCATTATAGTTTACATAGTAATTACGGTTAATCAGGGGGATCAAAGAGTAATTCAACATCAAGCAACTAATAAACCACACCATACAAAAACGAGTGGATTGCCACCATCCAGATGGGAATGGTGGCGTCCGAAGAGTCAGCAAACTGCCTCACCTCCATTCTCTTCCCCTATTGGTCAGCAAATGCAACAATTGTCCTATTGGGTAGCCCAAGCCCAACAAACTTAAAACAACACTCTGGAGCCCATGAAAAGGCCTTACATCTTCCATTTTCAAGGATTCCGTTAGAGATAAAACCAGAGCGAGTGGAGGGAAGTCTGGAGAGTTAGGGATATTCAGAGACAGGTAGATACAGTTAGTGAGTGAGAAAAAGTCAAAAACCATACAACGAAGCCCTGTCAAACCACTTCCAGCTAGCTTTCTAGCCTACTTTTTGGACAACTTTTTATTTCTTCTACATTTATGTTAATCCTTTCTACTTGGAGGGTTGAACCTCTCCCACTTTTGTGCTCTAACTAGTATTAAGAGTGGTCGTATTTCAACTATTCCTCCGGAAAGGAGTGTCTGTGTCTATTTTGTATTGTAATCAAACTATCTCGTGCCTCTTGCTTGTCTATAGCAATTTGGTGTGAGTAGTCAACTTTTACCCTTCGGTGAAGGGTGAACATTTGTAAGATATTGTTTGAGTTATGGAATTAGCGATGTTATAACTATGCTTTAATATTATATATACCTCCCTTATTGATGGATGGTTACATTTTGTAATATGCCTATGATTATGAAAACCGAGCGGTACTTGATGCTATATATCATACTATCTACTAATTATGTACTTCATGCATGATATAGTGATGTACATGATTGGGCTTTACATAATAGCCGATTGATTGGTTATAGATGGGTTAACTCTTGGCATAGCCAATGCTTTTGATTCAGTGCGTAACCCACAATCTCATCATCAATGAATCATCAATCTATCGGGTGAATAACTATAGTATTTTTTATGAATGGCTTACCTTCTGGTTTACTATATTCGTTTAACTATTGCATGGTACAAATATGTTGATTGAGTAATTCAAGTATTCCTTCTAAATGGCATGCCTTCTGGTCTACTTGGGTTATTTGATTGTGCATGAGAATAGACCTGCCAACTAACCTAATCAGTTGCTGGATATAGTTAAATATACATCATACCTACCAGTTGACTTTCTAGTGAAATGGGGGTTAATTGCTCTAAGGTGGCATTTATAGTACTTATCCAATATAATGCATATGAAATCCTCGACCTGAAGGGTATCTTTTAATTATTGCATATCAAATCTTTTGATTACCATAGTTCTAATTAAGCAATTTTTAGTTGTTCTAAGCTCACACCCCCAACTATTTCACTGCATTTTGTAACCATGACAATTTCACTGTTCTGTTCTTGATTTCCAATATTAGCTCCTCACGGGTTCCATCTCGGACATAAACTGAGCATTATATTGAAATTTTGACCACTTATACTTGAGTATATACCACTATTCAGATTGAATGTGAGTCAAGATCATCATCATAAAATGTGATTGGTTGGCTAATTTGACGCTTCTTGTCTGGATTTATTAAGGTAACTTCATGCTTGATTTTTTCCTAGTGAGCAGGAGCTTTCCTAGCCAAGCTACTTTCTCCTCCAACAAATCCTCTAAAGTTCACTTAAACCTCTCCAATGAGTGTTTGGTGTTGCACCTCATCTTTATTTTGTTGTGCATCGGCCCTCTCATTGCGCCTTCGTCCAATGAACCTATTGGGGTAACCTTTCCAAATTAGGTACTCTATCTAATCCTTGAGGAAAGTGCAATCATTTGTGTTGTGACCATGTTTATGGTGGACATGTAATAATTGTCTTTGGATCTATTACTAGGATAAGTCTGCATCTTTGTTGGCCACTTCAAGATTTGATCATCTTGGATTTGAAATTGGATTTTCTAAACTAAGGTCCTTAATGGGGTACACTTGTGAGTTATCTTGTCAGGAGTCCTAGGGCCTAGGAAATCCCTGGTATTGGCTTTGTTAGTTTACTTGGTTGGTAGCACTTCCTCTTGCCTTCCTTCTTGTCCCCCTAATTCTTGCAAGCGATGACTAGGGGTGTCCATGGGTTGAGTTGGCCCACGGGAGCTATTACCCAGTCCAAAAAAATAAGCCCAAAACTCGATTGGCCTGATAGTTGACCCGCCCGAGCCTAATATATTTCAAGAGAGGGCTTGGGACTACCCCAAGCCCATTTGCCTATCCGCAAAAAAACCGTGAAAACCAAGCCCAAGACTCGCCCGTCCACTCACTTTGTTAAAAAAAAATTTGACCATTGAAAGTTAGGTGGTATATTCCTCCCCCCAAAATAAAAAGGTTATTTAATTAAAGACTAAGTTGAGTACTCTAGGGTATTATTCATTATTCATTATTTACTTAAATACTAAATAATTCTTCTCAAATAAAATTATTCATTATTTACTTTCTTTTCTATTTTTTATTCTACTCTTAATTCAAAAATGTAATTTACAAAAATAATAAGTTGGAAACTTTTTAAATGAAGATGTCTATATATAAAAAAGGCCCACCAGCTGATTAGTAGCTAAAATTAGCAACTTACTATTCTTTTTTAAGACTAATTATGCTTTGACAGAGTTTCAGTGATGACATTTTAGGAGAAATATTGTACAAGGGCATAAAATCAATAGATACCAAACTTTCATGCAACGCCCACATGATCTGGAAGAAAATTGGAGAAGTTTGAAACCAGGCATGAACGTTCGAATGCCAATCCACGTTCAAACGCTGCTTGGTTTATTTCCTCGTATTCCCTAAGCTCTGTACATGAATCCTTAATGTGTATACAGGTGAGTGTCATTCTCACTTGGGTTCAATGCAAGAAATGGGGAAAATGGATGTGTGGAATGAAATGTGTGTGTGTGAACAAAAGTGCTTCCCAAATGCTAGGAGACTTTTGAGCATCGTGTTTTACTTCGAAATCGTATTCCAAGGTCGTCTCCTCAAGAAAGGAGGTGAATCGTATTGAAGGAGATTTTGTGAAAAAGAAAAAAATGTAAGAATCTTTTGTTGTTTTAGTTTGGTTTGTGATTGTATCTTGGTGGAATTTGAAATGGAAACAAGTGTTGGCTAATCCAAAGGGGTCATTCCCATGGGAATGCCAACTTAACTCAAGACCTTACCCCAATGGTGTCTAAATGTTCAATTCATTCGTGGGAATCGAGGGACTAGGATGAAGGTGAAGATCCAAGCATACCTCGTGACAAGTCTATGGGATATCAAAGACTCACAACCACGTCCACACTCAACACAGTCAAATCGAATCAACGTACACTACAAGGAGGAAAGAAAATGAATTGAAATGGCATACCCAAGAAGAGGTTTCCCTTGGATTAACCAACTTAAATGCTTAGCTACTCATATCTAAAGCAAAGACACAAATGTAATAGAAAGACATTATAAAAGAATGAAGATTGGAGCTAAGTTAATGCAAGAAAATATAAGCAATGAAGTAAAATATGCAATACCCATTTTAAAACTTGAAAATGAAGAACTTGACCGCGTTTATGGTGAACTCTAAAATGTAAGACTAAACTTGAAATGTACTAGTAATAAATGACATTAAAGATGTTAAATGAAGCTTAAACCAGTCTTACAAGAAATTAAAAGACAATGTATGGAAGAAAATTCAAAAATATTAACTTCTCTCTCTAAAACTTCTTATTCTTCCCTAGAGTTTCTCTATCTATATTGCAATGCATATCCATCATGGTGCATGTAGTTCTTCAAAAACGTCCATGGAGCCTCCTTAGCCTGTGTGATGGACATCCAATCAATAGGGGGTTGAATGGATATATTGTGCAGGCTAGCACAGGCCTAGCCTGCACACCCAACTTCCTTTCTCTCATCTCTCATCATTAATGTCCAAGCCTCCAAAAGTCCAAGCTAGGGTTGAGGAGGGGATGTCTATGTGTAAGGAGTGTTAGGGATGAGTGGGAGACCCAATGGTGGGACCCCCAAAGTTGTAGAGTTTGAGATGCAGAATCTGTCATGGTTCAGTAAAACCTATCAGTAGGTCGATGGAAACCTACCGATAGGTTTTACTCCAATGAGCAAAAATTACCGGTATTTTTGCGGTAGGTGCAAGTCCAGTAGCCAAAACCTACCTGTAGGTTTGCCCTTGTTTTGCCAAAATCTTGGTTCGTACACCTTTCAAGCTATCGTTAAGCCTCCATCTCATCTCTAATCAACTCAAACACCATGATATGGCCTAACAAGCACCATTTAAACCTTTTTACCTGTAAACATACCAAAACTTCATTAATAACCCGGACATTACAATTTTGCTCATTTTAACCGTAAAAGCAAGTGTAAAAGGGATGTAAATGTACATGAAATATGCAATATTTTGTGCTAATCACACCCCCAACTTGAGTTTTGCTTGTCCCTAACAAAGTTTACTTTCAAACCAATGAGTATGAAATTACAATAATCCATATGCATAAGTAATTCATCAAACATTCAAAATACAAAAATTACAATGCAATTAACGAAATGAAGTTAGGAAAAAACGAACACAAATTGTGGTATTTTATTAATTACTTTCAAAATTGGGGTACATGGAGATAGAGTTCAAAAAGATACAAAATGGCCTAAAATTCCTGAAGATTTTTCTGCTAAGCCTATGACGCCACTCCTAGCTATGTAGAACCCCACTCAAAAGAAAAGACAAAAACCATGGTATCCTACTTCTCGTCTCCGTCACCATCTCCTCCATCATCATCATCATCACCGGAGTCCTCCTCCTCTTCAACATCATCATCCCCCTCCGAGTCCCCCATCTCAACTATAGTGAAAACTGAGGGTCCAGCAGCTAGAGGTGGTGGTCCACCTGGGATTGGCTCACCAGGGAACATGTGCTAAAACAGTCTGGTCATCATTACAGAGATCCCATAGACAGTCCCCTCTAATGCATCAAGGCACTGAGATACTAAGCACTCCAGTATAGAAGTGGATGGCCCTGGGAAAATAGGCTTCGCAGAAGAAGGTCCTGCACTAGACGACTTTGGTCTTGCAGCCCTAGTACGCTCTCCTCGGGTCATCGCTGTCCTCTTGCTGCTACTAGCCTTCCCTATAGCCCCAGCCTCGGGCGGAATGAGCTTGTCAAAGGCATAAGCCTTCACCTCGAAGTGCTTGCACATCTAAGTGACCAAGTTTCCAAAAGGGAGGTTTGCCTTTGGCTTTTGAGTCTTGACGAAGTCCTTTAGTACTTCCCATACAAAAGTGCAAAATTCATAGCCTTTCTCGACATAACCTCATCCAAGACGGCAATATTTTCAATGTTAGGTGTCTTATCGGCACCCCCTCAAAAGTAGGATATAATACAGAAGCTTGCTCATTATCCTGTATGAATGTTTGAGGCCCCCGACTTGGACCGTTCCCCTAAACTGAGTCAGGTCCTCGTACATCAAAGCCACGTACTTAGGGATGGTCTTGGTGATAGTGATGTTATATGGGTACGTCAAGGAGGTGGGAGGTGGCCTCTTGTAATGTAGGAGGGTGGCAATCATCGTAGGGTCACACCAAACGTCTTGCCCCACACGTTCGTTCTCAAGACCTAAACTCATACCCTACTTTGAGTTTTTGGTAAAAATCCTGGCATTCAGACAAATTGAACCCATCCATGGGCTCAAACCAAAACCCAATCCCATGAGCCACAATGATCTTCACCACCTCATTGTTTGGGCCTAGGGAAATCAAATCAATGTGCCTCTCGCAAGTAACATTTTTCTCCTGGATGCTTTAGTACCTAGCCTCATTTCTCATTTTCTTCCTTTGCTCATTTTAGTCTCCACTAGACCCCTCCCCACTCCTCTTGAGGGCACTTGTGTCCTCGGGTTGTGGAGAGCTAGGTCCGGTGTGCTTTGTGTGGGCCTTGCATAACAATAGTGCCCCAAACATGAACAATGACAAGAGAGCCAAATGAACTCCTTAATCGGGTCCATGACATCATGGAGGATTTTTCTTTGATGGGCCATTGCAATGATCTTAGAGGTTTTGAAGAGATTAAAGGAGATTAGGGCTTTGAAAATTTTCGGTAAAAATAAGGTTTCAAAAGAGGGATTCTTTGAATCATCACTAAAAATCACTAAATCAACACACCTAGTAGTGAAAAGTGAGAGATTAAAGAAATAGGTGAGGAATTTGGAAGCTTAGGAACGTTTGGAGATGAGTAGAAATGCCTTAGGGTTTGTAAATGAGGGAGACAATGAATAGTTTCCCCGAAAAAAATCGATTAAAAGCCGTAATTTTGGCATTCTGGACAAAAACTACCGTAGGTCGATAAAAACCTACTGGTAGGTTTTACTCCAATGAGCAAAACCTATCGGTAGGTTTGAGATAGAAGCAACCTTTGTTTTCAAAATAAACCTCTTGCTTATCCAAATCACCTCCACTCCACTTCATTTCAAAACCTACCCATTATAGCACCCTAAATAAGACCTCTACTCCACCAACACATGTGTTTCACTTTTAAACCACAATTTGAACCATTGTGCCCCAAATCATTACCGAAATTGCAACCTGATTTGAAATTTCGATGCCTTAAACAAACAAGGCATGGATTTCTACTTTTAACTACCAAAATGAACACCCACAATGTAAGACACATATGCTGATAACAAGGGCATTCCCAATTCATTCAAATATCTATAACTTGGGTAATATTCCCCTATCCTTTAAGCATCAGGCTACGAAACACATTGTTCAAATGCCTAAATCAAGCACACATGAGAAACACCATAGCGTTAAATACTAGTCCAGAGTATGCAGCTACACGTTCATTTTCAAATTCATGTGTGTGTGATTTGGACAAGTAATTTGAGCATTTACACAATATAATTCACATTCGACTTGGCTATCCAAATTCAGCTTCAATGTAAAACTCACCAAAGTTTTTCTCTCAGCAATGAATCACACTATAGTTATTATGACATGCACTCCATGTGTACATGTGAGATAGAATCTTGTGTACAAAAAAAAGTATGCTCATATGTAATCTAAAAATGAAGTTCATGCAATAAAACTTGAAACGACATTGGCATAATCTCATAAAAGGAATGCTATGGCATTAGGTAGCAAAACTTACTCCTCTTTTTCTTTGAAAGTATGTATCCCCCATGCTTTTCTAGGTCATTTAGGACTTTCAGGGTTATAGTGGGGCCTTGGGGCGATATTGAGGCAAAAGAAATGAAAGATATAGGATAACATAAGGGTTGTTCTGAGTGAAAGACTTTTATTTCAAAAGCATCTCCCTTTTCATAGAATTTTTAGTCCAAACCCATCATCACACTTTTTGTTTCTTTTCTTTCTTTTCCTTAACATTTTCCTTTTCAGTTGTCATTCTTTTCTTCTTTTCATCCCTTTTTCTCCTTTTCTTGGATTTTCATTCTCCCAATTCAACTCTTTGAGTTTCAACTTTCATTCATCTCTTTTGTTTGGAATTCCACCCCATACCTCCTTCTTTTTTCTGATCATTCATACTCAGCACTTGGAACAACCAAGGTGAGGCAGATTTTATCATGTTGCACTGGTTTGGTCAAATGTGTGGCAGGGAAATGAATTTACAATTAAGGCTTAATCATGACACTAGGGATAAAATTTTCACAAGAAAAAGGGTAAGGCTCAAAGCATAACAAAGATGGCCTAAGATCATTTCTAGATAGGTACGGGGGTGCATTGTACATATTAAGACAAAATCAATCTACTACCCAAATGCACCTAGCCAAGACAAACATAATGAGATTAATGAACAAATTTGAAATTTGAAAAATTTTTCTTTGAGTAAATGTAAGTTCCCTCCAAAAAGGATTGACACTAAAGTTCTCATGCATTCTTTCTCATCTCCACTATTTATGTCAAGCCAAAAATATGAATCCAATCCGTAAATTACCAGAATTACACATTCAAGGAGCACATACAGCTGAGTTCAAAAGCAAATACATATGTGATACTCACACATAGGACTAACTTCTATAATATGCTCATGTGCTCAAGGTTCAATACAAAGATCAACAAATCATCCAACCCAAACACTCAGAATAAGGGAATACAAATCAACATTCAGATATTTTCCACAAAAAATTTTAGGTTTTTCACATAATTTGCACTAATGTAAACAAAAAACTATATTATATGTGAAAGGTGAATTTTCACCACAAACAATTGTATTATTCACAAAACATTTTCACAAACATTGGTGTATCATGCAAATGATGCACCTCACCCCCCAACTTGATTCATGTATTATCCCCAATACAACAAAAATATATATTATGCAATGACTGACTGTAAAGAGATTAGTAGGGTTAGAGAACACCTCGCACTTGAGCTTCGACAAAATACCAATATTTGCGACTAAAAAAAACAACACTACATGAAAGGATAAAGTAAGTAACATGAATAGTTAAAGCAAATAAAAATGAATGTACACTAAGAACATAAGAATAGTTATTCCTCTAACGAGTTCAGGTATACTGGATCCATCAAATCCTCCTCCACTCCTTGTCCTTCAAAACCCTCAAAAAATGGCTTAAGTCTTTGGCCATTGATCTTGAATGTCTTGCCATCCTCGGGGTTTGCAACTCCCACGGCTCCATTGGTGTAGACCACCTTGATAACATAGGGGTCATCCCAACAGGATCGGAGTTTCCCTTGAAAGATCGAGAGACGAGAGTTATATAAGTGCACTTTTTGGTCAGGCTCGAACGAATTCATCACATTGGATTTGTCATGAAAGATCTTAGCCCACTCTTTTGAGATTTTAGAGCTCTCATACATATCACTACGAATCTCTTCCAACTCATTCAGTTCAAGCTCCCTGTTCTCTACGACCATTCTCAAATTGAAGTTTAAGGTCTTTATGGCCCAATAGGCCTTATGTTCTATCTCGATTGGCAAATGGCAAGCTTTTTCATAGAAGAGCTGATAGAGAGACATACTTAAGACAATCTTGTAGGCACAACGATAAGCCCATAGGACATTGGCCAATCTAAATGATCAAACTTTCCTGTTCGAGTTCACCATTTTCTCTAAGATAATTTTGATCTCCCTATTGGTGAACTCGGTTTGGCCATTGGTTTGTGGGTGGTATGCGGTGAATACCTTATGTGTGACGCCATATTTATGCATCAAAGACGTGAATTGCCTATTGCAAAAATGTGATCCACCATCGCTTACCATAGCATGAGGCATCTCAAATCTTCAAAAGATATTCTCTTTTAAGAATTTAACCACGACTCGGTGGTCATTGGTCATGGTTGGGATAGCCTCCACCTATTTGGACATGTAGTCCACTGCTAGTAGAATGTATAAGAAACCAAATGACATAGGGAAGGGACCCATAAAGTCAATTCCCCAACAATCAAATATTTTAATGACAAGTACAGGGGAGAGGGGCATCATGTTCCTTCGAGTCACATTACCCAGTCTTTGGCACCTATCGCATTCTTTACAAAATGAAACATAGTCATTGTTAAGCTTGGGCCAGTAAAAACTTGATTGCAGAATTTTTGTTGAAGTCTTCATGGAAGAGAAGTGACCACTGCATGCTTCCAAGTGGAAAAATGCAAGGACATCCCGCTACTCATATTTTGATACGCATCTCTGCATGACTTGGTCAGGGCAGTACTTGAACATGTATGGGTTGTTGAAGTAGAAGTACTTCACATCCGCCATAAATCTTCTTCGATCCTCTGGGCGCCAACAAGGTGGTATTTTTATTGTAGCAAGATAGTTACATATGTCAGCATACCAGAGACAAACAGATTGAATCAAAAGTAATTGCTCATCAGGGAAAAAATAGTGATAGGAATGTGCTCGTCGACCTTTTGCACCACCAGTCGGGACAAATGATCTACCACCACGTTCTCCACTCCCTTCTTATCTTTGATTGTCAAATTGAACTCTTGGAGTAGGAGGATCCACCTGATGAGTCTCGGTTTGGCATCGTACTTAGACAACAGATACTTCAAAGTAGAGTGATTAGTCTAGAGTACTATCGGTGAAACAATAATGTAGGGCCAAAATTTATCTAATGCAAATACTACTGCTAGCAACTACTTTTCAGTGGTGGTATAGTTCATTTAGGCTTCATTAAGTGTTTTTCTAGCATAGTATTTACATAAGGTCTCTTATCCTCCCTTTGACTGAGCACTGCCCTAACTGCGTAATCACTCGGGTTGCGCATAAGCTCAAAAAGTAAATCCCACTTGGGTGGCCGTATAATTGGAGGCGTAGTAAGCATGCTTTTTAGTTTTATAAAAGATGCCTCATAATTATCCGACCACTCAAATGGGACATCCATAGACAATAAATTAGTCAAAAGTCTTTAATAAAATGATGATAAAAGCTGGCATAACCCAGAAATGACCTGATATGCTTTACGACCTTCGGTGTAGGGAGGTTGGAAATGGCCTCCACTTTTGATTTGTCCACTTTGATCCCCTTCGCTAAGATGATATGCTCAAGAACAATTCCTTGTGTCACCTTGAAGTGACACTTCCAATTCAAGACAAAGTTCTTCTCCTCACATCTCTTGAGAACTCTCTCCAAATTCTCCAAACATCCATCAAATGAATCCCCGAACATCGAGAAGTCGTCCAAAAACACCTCCATAATCTTCTCCACCATATCACTAAAAATTTCCGTCATGCAATGTTGAAAAGTTCTAGGGGCATTACACAACCCAAAAGGCATGAGACGATAGACAAAAGTACCATAGGGACAAGTAAAAGTGGTCTTCTCTTGATCATCCAACGTAATCTCGATTTGATTGTAGCCAGAGTACCCATCCAAAAAATAGTAGAACAAGTGTTCAGCCACCCTTTCCAATACTTGTTCGAGGAATGACAAGGGAAAGTGATCCTTTCTTGCGCAAGAGTTGAGCTTCCAATAATCAATACATACTCTTCAATCGGTGATCACCCTAGTCAGAATCAACTAATTCTCCTCCTTTGCTACCACAATGACCCCTGATTTCTTCGGTACCACTTGAGTGGGACTCACCCATTTACTGGCGACAATCAAGAAGATGATGCCCACATCAAGTAGTTTAAGTACCTCGTCCCTCATCGCATCCTTGATGATTGGATTCAATCTTCTTTATGGTCATTAGGAGGGCTTGTAATCATCCTCAAGCTAGAGTGTGTGCAAATGAGAGGGCTTATCCCCTTGATGTCGGTAATTGTCCAACCAATCACTCCCTTATGCCTCCTCAACACTTCTAAGAGATCCTCTTCTTGCTTCTCCACCAAGGTTGAGCTAATTACCACCAAAAATGTCTTGTCATCCCCAAGATACGCATACTTAAGATGGGATGGTAATGGCTTCAACTCCAAGATGGGTTTTTACTCATTCAACAGAAAAATCTTCCTGTCTTGGGGTGGAAAATTTTCAAATGTAGGGATCCATTTTTCTACCTCTTACAAACAATCCTCATCCTCAAGAACATTAACCTCTTCTATATCATCATTCTCCTCCTCTCCCAACTTGAAGGTTCTCATTTGTTCAAAGTGTTCCTCCACCAATCTATCAATCTGGTTGACCTCATGTGCCTCTTCATCATCCCCCCGCTGTTTAGAGAAGTTTAAAATATTATGATCCATAGTCATTTTCCCAAATGCCAGCTTCATAAGATTGTTCCTGCAATTAATAATAGCATTAGATGTGGCAAGAAAGGTATACCAAGTATAACATGGATTTGGGAGCTAAGGTTTGCAACCGGGTGGGTGTCAAGCATAATAAAGTCAACAGGAAAATAAAATTTATTACCTTGGACTAAAACATCCTCTACTACTCCCCTCAGTGTTCAGACGCTACGATTTTCTAGTTGAATAGCGATTAAAGTTGGCTTTAGCTCCTTAAGCTGGAGTACGACAGGAGGTTGACACTTGCCCCTAAATCAAGAAGAGCTTGCTCCATCTGGCAATTCCCAATTGTTATGGGTAGGGTATCTGGGATCCTTGAAATTTGGTGGGGTGTTAGTCCTTAAGATTGAGCTCACTTGCTCGGTGAGGAAGGCCTTCTTGTGCACATTTAGTCTTTGTTTTACGGTGCACAAGTTCTTCAAGATCTTAGCACAAGAGGGGATTTGCTTAATGGCATCAAGGAGTGGAATGTTGATCTTTACCTCTAAAACATCTCAATTATTTGAGTATAATTAGCCATCTTGATGGGTGGCTTCAAACGATTAGGAAAAGTAGTAGGAATGGGGGAAACATGACCTCTATTTTTTTCTTCTCACTCACCTAACCCCCTTTGTGTCATCCATAGTCTCTTTCTCTAATGGCAATGTGGCAATGGGAGAGACTTTTGGTACGATGGTCTTATCAATTTGTTTGCCACTACAAAGGGTGGTGACCGCCTTGAGTTGCTCACAACTCTTTTTGGTGGGCTCGAACGATTTAATGACATGTTGGCCTTTAGGGTTCTCTTGAGGTTGAGCGGGGAATTACCCCTTCTTTTGTTGTGATAACCTTATGGCATTGGTAATTTTTGTGAGTTGAGCTGAAATGTTGTTGTTAAAGGCGATTTGGCTTTGGATAAAATTGTAAAGCATATCCTCCAAGTTTATTTTATGGGGAGAATGGTAGGTAGAAGGATTGGATGATCCTTGTTTGGAAAAACATTGGGGAGGTGGACTTTGGGAAAAATTTTATGGGGGTGGATTTGGTGAATACCCTTGCAGATTGGACTAGGGGTATTCAGATCTAGATGTTTGCCCTTGACCTTGTTAGTGACCTTGATTAGGAGGTACAGGATGTGAAAATGCATTAGAACCATGAGGAGTGGGATTCTCATTTCTCCAACTAAAGTTCGGGTGATTACTCCAACTCGAATTGTAAGTGTTTGAGTGCAGAGAGAATGATTGTTTCATTTTGTTAAAGGCAATGACTTGCTCATGATACACTTCCTTATGTTCTAGAATGTTGGGGCACTTCGATATGAAATGCTCCACACTCTCACAAATTGTGATCTTTGAAATATGTGACACCTCATGTCTCCGATTCACCTCAAGACTCTCAACTTTCCTACATAACTTGAAAATTTTGGAAAACAAGTATTCTTGGTCTCTCAAATCATACATCCCGTCCCCTTGTGTTTGATTGCCACTCTGAGGAGAAGACCTCAGTACATTGGTGGGATCCGTTATATCCCAGGATTATGCATTCTGAGCCAATGTACTAAAGTAGTCTAAGGCCTCATCGGGGTCTTTGTTTAAGAACTCGACATTATACATCATGTCAATGAATTGTCTATGGTCCGGTGTGATTCCTTCATAGAGGAAACATACTAATTGCCACGATTCAAAACCATAATGTGGTACAGATTGGAGCAATTCCTTGTAGTGATCCCAACAATGATAGAATTGATCATTGGGCTTTTCTAAAAAATTTTCAATTTGCTTTTTGAAAGTGGTGGTTCTATGCACCAGAAAATATTTATTCAAAAACTCAAAAAGCATTTGAGCCCAAGAGGTGATGGATCGAGGCTGCACATAATTCAACCATGATTTGGCTTTGTCCTTAAGGGAAAAGGGAAACAATTTCAAATGAGATATGTCTTCCATAGCATAGTTAGTGTTGAAAGTTGCAACTATATTCTCGAACTCCTTAATATGCAGATAAGGATTCTCTTTTTCAATTCCATAACATGTAGGAAGTAGTTGCAACATTCATGGCTTAACTAGGAAGGCATGAGCTTGGATCGGTAAGAGAATACATGAGGGAGTGGTGCTACGATTCGATTGAAGGAAATCCCTCATTAACCTCGCTGGAGGATCAATTTGGATATTATTCCCTTCATTCATAGGAGGGGGAATTGCACTCATGGATTAGGCATTCTAGGTTCTTGCACTCCCCCACTCCTTTGACTGTTCGGATTGGCACCTACAATCTCGAAATTATCACCCGCATTCTCGGGTAGGTTTTGGTCAATGTTCATGTTGGGGCCTAAGGGTTGTCTAACCAATTGGTTTTGTTCATCCCGTCCGCACATACAACAAACTATCTACAAATGAAAATGTACACAAACAAAAGTATATAAAAGGAGAAGTGTATCTCAGCCCATAATAAACATCACGGGACTTACCTTCGTTGTCTGAAAATCACCTTCTCAATTCCACACTTTACCTTCCCCGACAACAGAGCAAAAAATGTTTTGTTTATTTCCTCATATTCCCTAAGATCTGCACATGAACCCTCATTGTGTACATGGGTTATATATGGGTGAGTGTCACACTCACTTAGGTTCAATGCAAGAAATGGAAAAAACTGATGTGTGGAATGAAATGTATGTGAACAAAAGTGCTCCCCAAGTGCAAGGAGACTTTCGAGTGTCATGTTTTACTTAAAAATCATATTCCAAGGTCATCTCCTCAGGGAAGGAGGTGAATCGTGTTGAAGGTGATTTTGTAAAAAAGAGAAAAATGTAAAAATATTTTGTTGTTAGAGTTTGGTTTGTGATTGTATCTTGATGGAATTTGAAATAGAAGCAATGCCAACTCAACTCGAGATCTTTGCCCAATGGTGTTTAAATATTCGATTAATTCATGGAAAGTGAGGGACTAGGATGGAGGTGAAGATCCAAGCATACCCCATGACAACTCTATTGGATATCAAAGACTCACAATGATGCCCACACTTAATCCAATCCAACCGAATCAACGTATACGACGAGGAGGAAAGAAAATAAGTTGAGATGGCATACCCAATAGGAGGCCTCCCTTGGATTAACCAACTTAAAAGATTAGTTACTCATATCTAAAGCAAAGACACAAATGTAATAGAAATACATTATAAAAGAATGAAGATTGGAGCTAAGTTAATGCAAGAAAATATAAACTATGAAGTGAAATATGCAATACCCATTTTAAAACTTGAAAATGAAGAACTTAACTACATTAATGGTGAACTCTAAAATGTAAGACTAAACTTGAAATGTACTTGCAATGATATTAAAGACATTAAATGAAGCTTAAACTAGTCTTAAAAGACAATGAATGGAAGAAAATGCAAAAATATTAACTTCTCCCTCTAAAACTTCTTCTTCTTCCTTGGAGCTTATCTCTCTATATTTCAATGTATATTCATCATGGTGAATCTAGTTCTTCAAAAATGTCCATGGAGCCTCCTTAGCCTGTGTGATGGATCACCCACCTCCCTCTCTCTCCTCTCTCCTTATTAATGTCCAAGCCTCCAAAAGTCCAAGCTAGGGTGGAGAAGGGGATGTCTGTGTGTAAGGAGTGTCAGGGACGAGTGGGAGACCCAATGGTGGGACCTCCAAAGTTACAGAGCTTGAGATGAAAAATTTGTCCTGTTTCAGTAAAACCAACTGGTAGGTTTTACTCCAATGAGCAAAAAATATCAGTAGGTTTGCGTTAGGTGCAGGTTCAGTCGCCAAAACCTACTGGTAGGTTTTCCCTTATTTTGCCAAACTTTGGTTCCTCCACCTCTCAAGCTATCGTTAAGCCACCATCTCATCTTGAATCAACTCAAACACCATGATAGTAAAAGGGATGTAAATGTACATGAAATATACAATTTTTTGTGAGCGTTCAAATGCCCATCAAGGAAGACAGGAGACAATATTCGAACGCCATCTAACGTTCGAACGTTGTCCCAAGTCAGGCTGCAGAGTGTTTGATTTTCTATTTGGACCTTCGGGCATTCACTTGTACTTTGAAGACTTTGTACTATTCTTTACCCCCTCCTCTTTGCCTATAAATACTCCCATAGTTAGAGATTCAAAGGTGGGACTTGAACTTAGGAGTTAGTATTATACTTAGACTAACACTTGCATACACTTGCACACACTTGCACTTAGCTACAGATAGACATACATAGAGGGAGGTAGATCATTTTTTGGTTGAGGAGGTAACCCTCCAAAAGTGACTAGCTTTCTTCTACTTTCATTACTAGTGTCATTTGCTTCCATTGTTTGAGCTTCATTCTTTCCTCATAGGAGTGAAACTCTTCCACTTTTCTATAGCTTTACCAAAGCCTTGAAGGGTGGAACGTGATTCACTCATTCTTCGTCGAATATCAGCTCCTTGTGTTGAGTGTTTTACCTTGTAACTCTACTTGGAGGGATAAGAATCACTTACTTTTCTAGCTTTACCAAAGCCATGAAGAGTCAGTAGTTTCTCATTCACTCTTTAGTAAGAGGTGATGGACATGTATAAATCATTCGGAAGTTATATTTATGCATTTCGTTTATGCTTAATGCTTTATCTCTTACTTGCTTACTGAATGATTGAATGCATCTTGCAAAGCTAAGGTACTTTGCCCAACCATCAGTCCTTTTTATAACATAGATTACTCTTAGAATAGTAAGACTAATTGGTCTTTTGCAAGTACTCCAACTAGATCTTCATGACCACCTTTCAATCTTCACCATTATTGTGCTTTAACTAAGAATGGAATACCAACACTATAGTTGGATGCCTCGTAGAAACACTTGCTTGTTTGTAGATGGGTTGAGTCTCGACACAGACAATTCTTGTAAATCTCTACAAAGACATCAAAACCATGATTTTAATTCTCACAACCAAACTTTATCCTCCGATTAACTTTATGTTGACACAGGAGTTAATTGAGTTCCCAAGCATAAGTATAACAAATGGATGATTAACTACATGTCAAGATCCTCGAGCTAAAGGGTGACTTTTACATTTTAGATTATATTATATTTTTTCTAGAAAATCCTCTTGGAAAGAATTTTATATTCTGTCTAGGGACATCCATAAACATCATAACTTTAAATCTCAAGGGTTCCAGCCACTTTGGTATCTGCCACTGTTTACTTCGAAACACCAATCTTAGTTCCCTGTAGATTCGACTCCGGACTTAACCGGATTATTACTACAACTTGACCGCTTGTACTCGGCTGTACACATTTCGGATCAAGTCACTTGTAAGGCCCACCTAGTGAGTGAAGGGTTGGGTTGCAAGTAGCCTACTCTTACTCAAAGCTCAGCCATACCCGACCCAGCCAAATAACTCACCCAGGTAAGGGCTTGGGCCTACCTTTCCCAGGCCCACCCTAATAAAAATTTCATAAGCCTATCCTAGCCCGGCCCATAGACACCCCTAGCAATAAGCATGTCCTCTTTATTCAGATGGCTTTGTGCAATTGAGAATAGTTTGATTATGCTTAAAGGCGGATCCTTTGACAAGGATAAGAGGAACTGGGAGGGTTGGAGTCCTCCCATGAATGTTATGAGCAACACTTTATCATCTACGTGTCGACCTACAAGGACTTATTGGTAAATCAATTGACAAATCTTCTAAGAAACTAGTTCCTCCCTTGTTTCACATTGAGGATGTAGGTAGGAGGATTGTTATGTGTTTCTTCCCCTAACGAAGTGGGAGATGAATAAGGTACGGAGTTCTACCAAAGAACTAATTTACTACACTTCAGTTTGTTTAACCAATGTCAAGCGGTCCTCTTAAGGGTGGTTAAAAGGCCTAACACATGATTTGGTCAGGGACACTATAGAGCATCATAAGAGACTTGTAGGTCCCAAAACGATTAATTGGATCTTTTAATCCTTCAAAAATATCCATGGCTTACATTTTGAACTTCGACGGGAAAATATTGCCAAAGACATCATTGGATAAGTATGCATGCTACACAAAAGTCACCACTACTTCTGGAACTCGAACCTTGACAGTGTTGACGACATTGCTTAGCTTGTCATTGAGATTGTGGAAGTTTCATTCCCATACGTGGTCATTAACTTGTAGGCGAGTCAGCTTGTTTTTACTCTTATTACCCTAATTCTCGTTGCACTTCCCCTGAACTTGTGATAATTTCCTTTTAGAGGTTTGTTGTGCAACAACTAGTTACAAGATTTGTTGGTTCTACTAAACCCACTCTGCCATTGTCTTCTCTAACTTCCTCACGCTTGTGCGTTAATTTTTCAAGAGGGCTAGATTTTGCCAGTTAGTATTGTGATCTTGGTTGTTCATTTTGATGGGTTTGGTCTCTGGTTGGATCCTTTGACCTAGTGATGGCCATCCGTTCTGGAAAATTTAATAATGAGCATAGAATATTGCACATCATTTATCTTTTTACACCCATTTTATACTTTTTTTTTTGTGGAGAAAATGAAGGAAATTACGTTGAATCTAACAATTAATAGAGTTTTGTGTGATTGTAGGTAAAGAGTAGGAAATGGCGTGTACTAAGCCCTCCATCAAGTGCTTAATGGAGAACAAGGGGAGGCTTAACGGGTGGCTTGGGATATCAAGAAATCAAGAAAAAGCCAAAACAAGCGAAAACCTACCGGTAGATGTTCATCAAAACATACCAGTAGCTTTAGTGCACTGAAATTCTTCTATCACTTTCCCTTGCCAAAACCTACAAGTAGATTTTAGCTACTGGAAAAAACCTACCGGTAGGTTTTATCATTGTTCTACCTGTAGGTTTTGCCTAGAAATGCCAGAAACCTACATTCTCAACTCCAACAACTTTAGGGGCCCACCTCTGCGTCTCCCACACATGCCCTGAAACATTCTACATAAAATGATGCTCTCTCTTACACCTAAAATTTGACTTGGAAGAGGAAGAGAGAGAAAGAGAATGGTTGGGGGAAGCATGGAAGAGGAATGCAAGGCTTGTGGTTGCTTGTAACAGTCCCCAAAGAGCTTCCAATGATAGAAAGTCAGCTCTCACATACAATGGAAAGGGGTATGGACAAAATTAGACCAAGTCTTACACAATTATTCAGCTACACACATAGTTTTAGAGAGAGAAACTCAAGGAAGAAGATGAAGTTTTAGAGAGAGAAAGTTAGATTTTTGCATTTCCAATTCCATTTCAGTTGTAGTAAGCTTCAAATCACTAGTAATCTTTACTTCTTGCATTTTAATCTCCTTTTTTCCAAGTGTATTCAAGTTTAGCTACATATTCTTGTATTTTCCATGTCTACAGTTGGGTTTCTCCTTCTCAACTTTACATTTGGGTATGAAATGAACTTGTCTTTATAGTTTAACTTCTCTTCGCATTAATACAAATTTTAATATTTATTTCTTCAGCCTGTGCCTTTACATTGTGTATGTTCTTGCATCTTTTATGAGTAGCTAAGCTTTTAGTTGGCTAATCCAAGGGGAATTTTTTCTTGGTTCTGCTAAATCAACTCTCCTCTATTTCTTCCTCGTAGTGTAAAGTGTTTGGCTTAACTAGATTGAGTGCAGACGTGGTTGTGAGCTCTTTATACACTGTAAACTTGTCACGGGGTATGCTTGAGCCTACATCTCCATATTATTCTCTCACTTCCTACAAATCAATCATGCACTAAGACACCATTGTGTTTCTCTCTTTCTTTCATTCTCTCTAAAGCTTCATAGGGTTGTAAGTGGTGAAATGGGTTTAAAGAAGGCATCCTAATGTATTTATAGGGTGAGAAACGGAGAAAAAACCCAAAATTAGGTCGAATTGGGTTTTATAAAGTGTACCGGTACTGTGTACCGGTACTATTTAGCTTCCGGAGTTCGAAATACCGGTACGCTGTACTTGTACACTTTGTTTACTGAAACTTCCAACACCATTTTGGCCTTTTTAGAGGTTGATTTGGAAACTTTCTGTGAAATACACTTTTGTAGCCCTTGAAGTCTAGTTTCTATGAGTAGAAAGTTATGTCCAAAATACGAAGGTAGTATCAAATTCCTTTCTTCCAAAATCCTCTCCAAAATAGATTTTAACTTCAAAATACTTTCAAACTTTTAATACACCCCATATTATCTCTCCCAATGTTTTTCGACATTCTAGATTCAGTGGAGGCATTATTTTGACCTAAAAGCATTTAAAAACTTATATAATCAACCTTCTTAAGCTAACACACCTTCGCAACTAAGTTTGACCCTAAAATCAATTCGTATGAAACTGAAATTTCATGATCACTCTTTTAATAATGATTCAAGGTTTCTACCATCATCTTCTTAATCTTAGAGGAACTATTAAGATAATATTATTCTTATTTAATTTTAATACGGGGTCTTACAGTGGAAGATGCCAAACCATCCTGACAACCACAAAGAAAGCTAAATCCTATCATGAAGGAAATGGTAAGGGATGAGGTGCTCAAACTACTTGATGCGGGCATTATTTTTTCAATTTCCAATAGTAAATGGGTTAGTCCCACTCAAGTAGTGCTAAAGAAACTGGGGGTCATCGTGGTTGCAAATGAGGAGAATGAGTTGATTCCAACAAGGGTGGTCACCAGTTGGCGAGTTTGTATTGTTTATGAACAACTCAACTCATGTACAAGAAAATAACATTTCTCCTTGCCCTTCCTTGACCAAGTATTAGAGAGCGTAGTTGGACACCTATTTTATTGCTTCTTGGATGGCTACTCTGGCTACTTTCAAATCGAGATTGCATTGGAAGACTAAGAGAAGACAACTTTCACATGTCCTTTTGGCACCTTTGCTTATCACCGAATGCAATTCGGATTATATAATGCCCCAGGAACGTATTAGAGATACATGATGGGAATTTTTAGTGATATGGTGGAGAAAATTGTGGAGGTGTTCATTGATGATTTGTTCGCGTTTGGGGACTCATTTGAGGGGTGTTTGGAGAATTTAGAGAGAGTGCTTTAAATATGTGAGGAAAAGAACTTGGTGCCCAATTGGGAAAAGTGCCACTTCATGATGACACGAGGGATTGTGCTCGGGCACATTGTATCGGAAAAGGGGATTGAAGTAGACAAATCCAAGGTGGAAACATTTTTCAACCTCCCCACTCCAAAGCTCATCAACGATATTAGGTCATTTCTATCGTAGATTTATAAAATATTTTAGTGCATTGACAAGGCCCTTGACCAATTTGTTAGAAAAGGATGTTCCCATTGTGTGGCCGAATGATTATGAGGCTTCTTTTAAAAAACTCAAAAGCATGCTCACTTCACCTCCAATCATGTGACCACCCAAATTGGAACTCCCACTTGAGCTCATGTGCAATGCGAGTGATTGTGTGGTCAGCGCAATGCTCGGTCAAAGGGAAGAAACAACACCATATGTAATTTACTATGCTAGCAAGACTCTAAATGAAGCACACATCAATTACACTACCACCAGAAAAGAGTTGCTAGCTGTAGTATTTACATTGGATAAATTTTAGGTCTTACATCATTGGTTCACCTATTGTAGTCTACATTGATCACTATGATTTGAAGTATCTTTTGTCTAAGTAGGATGTAAAATCAAAACTCATTAGGTGGATCCTCCTCCTACAAGACTTCAACTTAAACATTAAAGACAATAAAAGAGTGGAGAATGTGGTGGCAGACCATTTGTCCTGACTTGTTGTTCAAGATGCCAATGAGCATATCCCTATCCTTAACTCTTTCCCTGATGAGCATTTGTTTTCTATTCGTTCTGTTTGTCCTTGGAATGCTGACATCTGTAATTATCTTGTCATAGGACAAATACCACAACATTAGATCCCGGAGGACAAAAGAAGATTCATGGCGAATGTGAAGTACTTCTACCTCGACAACCCTTATTTGAACAAGTATTTCCTAGATCAAGTGATTAGAAGATGCATACCTGAAAATGAATAATGGGATGTGCTTTCATTCTGTAATTTTGAGGCATTCGATGGCCACTTCTCTTCAAAGAAAAGTTCGGCTAAGGTTTTGCAATTAGGTTTTTATTGACCTTCTTTAATTAAATATTGTGTTTTATTTTGTAAAGGGTGTAATAGGTGCCAAAGGTTGGGTAGTGTGACCTGTAGGAATATGATGCTCCTTTCCCACATTCTAGTAATAGAGATATTCGATTGTTGGGGCATCAACTTCATGGGTCCATTCCCTATATCATTTGGCTAACTCTATAACCTATTGGCAGTGGACTACCTATCCAAGTGGGTAGAGGCCATCTCAACCAAGACCAATGACCATCGATGTGTGGTCAAGTTTTTAAAGGAAAACATCTTTTCAAGGTTTGGGGTACCTCTTGCAATGATAAGTAACAGGGGGTCTCATTTTTGCAATAGACCATTTGCATCTTTAATGTAGAAATATGGCGTTACACACAAGGTGTCCACTACTTATTACCCACAGAATAATGGCCAAGCTGAGTTGGCAAATAGGGAGATTAAAAATATACTAGAGAAAATGGTGAGTTTGAATCAAAAGGATTGGTCACTTAGGTTGACCGATGCCTTGTGGGCTTACCGCACCACGTGCAAGACCGTCCTAGGTATGTCTTCTTATAGGCTAGTTTATGGCAAGACTTGTCATTTGCCTGTCAAGATAGAGCTCAAGACTTATTTGGGCCAACAAAACCTTGAACTTCAATTTGAAAATGGCCAAAAAGAATAGGAAGTTGGAGTTGAATGATTTAGAGGAAATTAGGAGAGATGCATATGAGAGCTCAAAAACTTTCAAAGAGAAGTCAAAGATCTTTCATGATAAACCCATTGTGAGAAAAATATTTGAGCCCGGACAAAAAATGCTCTTGTATAATTCTCGACTCTCTATTTTCCAAGGAAAACTTCGATCTCATTGGGATGCCCCCTATCTTGTCAAGGTGGCCTACCCCAACAGAGCCATGGAAATTATAAACCCTGAAGATGGTAAAAAATTCAAGTTCAATGGCCAAAAACTTAAGCCATTCTTTGAGAGTTTTGAGGTTCAAATGGTGGAGGAGGAGTTAGTGGATCCGGTTTACTCGAAGTTTGTTGATGAATAACTGTTCAAATAGATTGTAGTGTACAATTTTTTTATTTCATCATTTACTTTATCAGTTAATTTGTTTACTTACTTTTGTCGTTGCATAGTGTTTTCTATTCAAATGTGCAAATTGTGGTGTTTTTGTCAAACCGCATTGCTAGGTGTTCTCTAATCCTCCATATATTTTATGTTGCATTAAGGACAATGCATGGTTCAAGTTGGTGGGTGAGGTGCACCATTTGTATAATACACCAAAATTTTTGTTGTTGATAATACCATTTTGTTGTGAAATTCACCATTCACATATTTGATCAAATTTGTTGTATAGTAGTTGCTAAATATGTGAAAATTTTGAAATTTTTTGTGAAAAATATTTGAATGTTGAACCATATTCTCCTATTCAGAGTGTTATGCTTTATATGATTACTTGATCTTCATTTTGAACTTTGAACACATGAGTACACCACATAAGTTTATCCTATGGCAGAGTATCACATATGTGTTGTCTTTCGAACTCAACCATAGTGCACCTTGAATGTGTTATTTCGGCAATTTACTGATTGGATTCATATTTTGGTGCTTGACATGCATAGTGGAGATGAAATAAGTACCTATGTGAGCTTTAGTGTCAATCCTTGTTGGAGGAAACTTATGTTTACTCAAAGGAACAATTTTTTTAATTTAAAATCTGTTCAATAATCTCATTACGCTTTCTTTGGTCAAAGTTCACATGGATAGGTGATTGACTTTGTCCTAAAATTNTTCAAAGAGAAGTCAAAGATCTTTCATGATAAACCCATTGTGAGAAAAATATTTGAGCCCGGACAAAAAATGCTCTTGTATAATTCTCGACTCTCTATTTTCCAAGGAAAACTTCGATCTCATTGGGATGCCCCCTATCTTGTCAAGGTGGCCTACCCCAACAGAGCCATGGAAATTATAAACCCTGAAGATGGTAAAAAATTCAAGTTCAATGGCCAAAAACTTAAGCCATTCTTTGAGAGTTTTGAGGTTCAAATGGTGGAGGAGGAGTTAGTGGATCCGGTTTACTCGAAGTTTGTTGATGAATAACTGTTCAAATAGATTGTAGTGTACAATTTTTTTATTTCATCATTTACTTTATCAGTTAATTTGTTTACTTACTTTTGTCGTTGCATAGTGTTTTCTATTCAAATGTGCAAATTGTGGTGTTTTTGTCAAACCGCATTGCTAGGTGTTCTCTAATCCTCCATATATTTTATGTTGCATTAAGGACAATGCATGGTTCAAGTTGGTGGGTGAGGTGCACCATTTGTATAATACACCAAAATTTTTGTTGTTGATAATACCATTTTGTTGTGAAATTCACCATTCACATATTTGATCAAATTTGTTGTATAGTAGTTGCTAAATATGTGAAAATTTTGAAATTTTTTGTGAAAAATATTTGAATGTTGAACCATATTCTCCTATTCAGAGTGTTATGCTTTATATGATTACTTGATCTTCATTTTGAACTTTGAACACATGAGTACACCACATAAGTTTATCCTATGGCAGAGTATCACATATGTGTTGTCTTTCGAACTCAACCATAGTGCACCTTGAATGTGTTATTTCGGCAATTTACTGATTGGATTCATATTTTGGTGCTTGACATGCATAGTGGAGATGAAATAAGTACCTATGTGAGCTTTAGTGTCAATCCTTGTTGGAGGAAACTTATGTTTACTCAAAGGAACAATTTTTTTAATTTAAAATCTGTTCAATAATCTCATTACGCTTTCTTTGGTCAAAGTTCACATGGATAGGTGATTGACTTTGTCCTAAAATTCCAATATGCCTCCCCATGCTTATCTAGAGATGATCTTAGGCCATCTTTGAATTGCTTTGAACCTTAGCCTTTTTATTGTGAAAAAATTATCCTTAGTGTCGTGATTGAGCTTTAATTGAAAATTCATTTCCATGTCACATGATTAAACATGCCCATGCGAAATGGTTAAAATTACCACACCTTGGTTGTTATTAGACTGGCTCTAATTGATCATAAAGAAAAGGAAATGTGATAAGGAAACCCAAAAGGGGATGAATGGTACTGAAGTCAAATTTTGAATAAAAAAAAATTCAAGAAAAGGAGAAAAAGGGGGTTGTATAATTAAAGAAAAGAAAAGAAAAAGAATGAAGAATAAAACAAATAAAAAAAAAGTGAAGTGATGGTGTAATTTTAAAAAATTCTGGAAAAAGGAATTTTGGTAATAAAGGTTAATGCCCTCGGAATAACCCTTTTTATCCTATTTGACCCTTCATTTCACCTAGCCAAACATATCACCTCCAAGACCTCATTACAACCTTTGAAATCCCTAAATGATCTCGAGAAAACATGGTGGAACCCTTCTAAAAATGAAAAAGAGAAGTTGGTTTTGCTATCTAGTGCCCTAACCTTTCATTCATGAGATTATGCCAAGTTTTTTTCAATTTTTATGTATGTGCATCAATTTGGGATTATACGTGACTTTTTCCGGTTTGTGCACAAGATTCTATCACACATATACACTTGGAAAGCATGCTTGGATAATCATTGTGTTATTCATTTATGAGAGAAACCCTTGGTGAGTTTTTACATCAAAGTTGAATTTGGATAGCCAAGTGAATGTGAATTTCATTGTGTAAATGCTTAAATTACATGTCCATTTCACACACACACATACAGGAGTTTGAAAGCAAATGTGTAGGTGCATACTCTAGAATAGCATTTAAAGCCATAGTGTTCCTCATATGTATTTAGTTTGGGTATTTAAAGTATGTGTTAGGCAACCCTATGCTTGTGGGATGGGGGAATATCGCTCCAACTTTCGATATTGGGAAGAAATAGGAATGCCTTTATCATTTGAATCTACGCTTTACATTTTGGGTATTCATTTTGGTAGTTAGATTTAGAAATTCATGTCTTGTGTCTTTTAAGGCATTAAAATTTTAAATCACATTGCAATTTCATAAATGACTTTGGGCATGATAACTCAATTATGGTCCACAATCGTAGTTTAGGTTTTTAGTGGAATAGAGGTTGTAAATAGGTTGTTAGAATGTGTAGAGGTTGAAAAAAATTGGAGTGGAAATGAAAATGGGAGCACAGGGGATTTTTTTGAAAAAAAAAATGGCTAAAACCTACTGGCAAAAGTTGGTCAAAACCTATCGGGAGGAATTTTTAAGTGCACAAAACCTACCAATAGGTTTTGCTCCTTCTGGTGGTAGGTTTTGCCCATAAAACCTGGAAACAAGGGTTTAAAGTCTAATTTTTTGGAAAACTCTTCACTTTTTCGTCTACTTTCGATCTTTCAAGCTCTCTCCTCTCCCTCAAAACTTCTCAAACCCTTAAAGAATCCCTACCCATCCATCAAATCTCTCAATTTGCATCCCTAAGGTTGATTCTTGCTTGGATTTCACTACCATTTTTTGGGATTTCTCCACAAAAGCCTAGTTTTCTCAAAATTTCCCCTAAATCCACTTCACTTTGATTTTCATCCAAAGCTTGGATTCTATCATTATCGATCATCTAGGTAAAGCATTCTCATGTTCCTTTTGATCTATTTGAGTAACTTTGGATGTTGGTTTTACCCTTCGTGGCCCTTGGGGTATTTTTGATATTCATGGCCCACATGAAATGAATGAGGCCGAGTTCACCACAACCTGTGGGCATGAGTTCCTGCAAGAGCACAGAGGTAGGCCCTAGTGAAGAGAGTGGGGAGAGGAGAAAAAACCAAAAGAATGATGCTCGTGCGAAGAACATTGATGAGAAGAATGTAAGGTGCAAGCGTCATGTGGATAGACCCACCATTGGGCCGAATAAAAAGGATGTGAGAGTGATAGAGGGGCATGGGATGGGTGTTTGGTTTCGGCCGGTTGGGGGGTATAACCTTCCGATGTGTGTGGAGCTTTACAAGAAGTTGAAGGTAGAGGACGAGGACCTTTGTATACTCAAGACAAATGTGAGGGGGAAGGTTTTTGAGGTTACCCCGGGCTTGATAGCTGATTTCATGAAGTACCAGAGGCCTCCCCCCAATATCCCAGTTTATCCACACAATGTCCAAGGGAGAAAATTACTCACGGAGTATGTGTAGGTAATATATGAGGACCCGACAAACTCAAAGGAAAAATTCAATTTGGGGCCCTAAAGCACTCATACGGGGTCATGAACAAGGTTTTGCACTACAATTTGATTCCCCAGGGTGTGGAGAAAACCCCAGAGGAGGAGAAGCTTGCCCTCCTTTAGGCATTCATGATGGGGAAGCGGATGGATGTGGCCTTGATGATACAGTAACTCATGAAGGAGTTCACTCAGGCTAGCAAGCCGAAGGCAAATCTCCCATTCTCCAATTTGGTCACGAGGATGTGCTATCACTCTATGGTCATGGCTTACATCTCTGATGTGTTTCTACCCCTAGAGTTTGGAGCTATCAGGAAGTCCAATAGCAGTAAGAGGATGATGATGAGTGGGGGCGAGAGGGCTAGAGCACTGTGACCCGAGTCATCCACTATCAGGCCATCCACCATAGCTCTGCCCCGCACAATTTCTCAATGCTTAGATTGTTTTGGAGGGGACTATGCATCGGCTCTCCTTGTTCATGAGAAGGATTTTTTAGCACAGTTTCATGTGAGAGCCAATCCCCGGTGGATGCTTGGTAGATTCCGTTGTATTCCCTAATCTCTGCACATCACCCTCAAAACTTTATGTGGCTTATGTGTGTAGGGAGTGTCACTATCCCTCAAAATGGAATAAGAAATAGGGAAACAGAATAATGATGGCATGAAATGTAAAAAATGTGTGAAATGTAGTGTGCACAAAAGTGCTCCCCAAGTGCAAAGAGACTTTCGAATGTCTTGTTTTACTTGGAATGAGTATTCCAAGGTCGTCTCCTCAGGGAATGAAGGAAATTGTGTGAAGGTGATTTTGTAAAAGTGGAAAAATGTCAAATCTTTTGAGTTTGAGTTTGGTGATTTGTGTTCTTGATGAAAATTAAATAAAACAAGTGTTGGCTAATCCGAAAAGTTCACTCCAATGGGAATGCCAAGTGAACTCAAAACCTTCCTCCAATGGTGCATAGATTTTTGATTGATTCATGGGAAGCGAGGGATGAGATGGAAGTGAGGATCCAAGCATAAACCGTGATAAGTCTATGGGATATCAAAGACTCACAATTATATCCACACTCAACCCAGTCAAATCAAACCATCGTATACTGAGAAGAGGAAATAAAATGAGTTGAAATGGCAAACCCAAGAGGATGTCTCCCTTGGATTAGCGAACTTAAATTCTAGCTACTCATACTAAAAGGAAATACATGCACACTTTAAAAAGACATAATGAGGAAATGAAGATTAGAACTCAACTTAATGCAAGAAATCTTAAACTATGAAGAAAAATATCCAATACCGATTTTAAAACTTGAAATGAAGAAAACTTAACTCAACAATGGTAGAAACTAAAATACTCAACTAAACTTGCAAAACACTTGAAATAAATGACATTAAAAGTAAATAATGAAGCTTACAAGATCCTTACAAAAGATTACAAGCGAAATAAATGGAAGAAATGTAAAAATCTAAGCTTTCTATTTCTACTATTCATCTTCTTCCTTAGAGCATTCTAAGCTTAGTTAGCCTCCCCTTCAAAATCTTGTGGAATGCTGAATATATGGTGAAGGAGTAATGCATTTTTGTTCATGAGTTTCCCCTAGCCTGTGAGAGCAGACCTCCCATCAATGGGAGGTGATTTGATGCATTGGACAGGCTAGGAGGAGCTTAGCCTACAACCATCATGGTTGCCCCCTTCTATCCCATTCCCATTAATGTCATTGCCTCCAAAGTCTTCAACTAGGGTGTAGGAGGCATGTAAATGTGTAAGGGTGGTCAGGGGACAAGTGGGAGAATCAATGGTGGGACCCCCAAGCAAGTGGAGCATGAGTTGTAGACATTTTGGGCAAAACCTACCGGTAGGTTTTGGTCTTTCTACCAATAGGTTTGGCTATTGGTGTAAAACCTACCAGTAGGTCTTTCCGGTAGGTTGCCTGCACCGGACCAGATTTTGTAGAATTATCATAACTTTTGATCCGACCATCCGATTGAGCTGAAATTTTGACACAATACAAAGAACATCCAGATCTACAACTTGTAAGTTTTGATCTTGTTACAATTAAATGTGGATCATGGTAAAAAAGGAGGAAAAATGAAGTACTACAATTAAATTATGTGGGTGCTGGTGCCTATGCTACCAAGCATCGATACCTCCTTGATTTCTTTCACTTTTAAGCCTCCAAATCCTCATGTAATGTGTCCATGTCTTCACCACACATCCACACTTAGTTGCAAGGTTCCAAAATCTATCATTTAAGCTATAATTACCTGTAACCACAAGATTTCAACATTATTCATAAACTTGAATAACTCTAAGTAATTAAATTCAAATTTAAGTTAAAATGCATGTAATGAGGCCATCAAATATGCAATATTATGTGTTCATCAGTGGACCTCTGCCTCCTTCTGCTGGACCTTCTACCTCTACTCCCATTGGTTCTACTATTGTTGAGGTATAGGGTTCCGGCGATTATGACTCCAGTGATGAGGAGGCCAGTGAGTATGAGAGTGATGAGGATGAGATTGGAGATAAGGATGAGGAGTAGGATTATCTTTTGTTTTATTCGCTTTTAGTACTTGCACAAATAGGAGTTAGGATTGTCGGCCTAGTAGAAGAGTCTCTTGGATTTTAAGCCATTTTGCTTTTGGATTCTACTTAACTTTTTGGAAAAATGAATGATAGACCCACATTTTTTTTTGTTTCATCTTGCCCAAGTTTATTTATTTAATTGCATTATGATGTTTGTATTTTGATTGTTTGGTAAATTACTTTGCATGAATGGATTGTTTTTAGTTTTATGCTTCATGTATTGGAAATAAAGTTTGCTAGGGACTAGCAAAACTCAAGTTAGGGGGGTGTGATGAGCGTAGAATATTGCACATCATTTATATCTTTACACCCATTTTATACTTGCTTTTGTGGAGAAAATGGGGGAAATTGCATTTAATCTAAAAATTAATGGATTTTTTGTGGATTGTATGTAAAGAGTAGGAAATGACGTGTATTAAGCCCTCCATCAAGTGCTTAAAAGCAATACAAAAGAAAGGGAGGTTTAACTGGTGGCTTGGGATATCAAGAAAAATCCAAAATAGGTGAAAACCTACTGGTAGATGTTCATCAAAACCAATCGGTAGGTTTAGTGCACTGGAATTCTTTTACCATGCCCTTGCCAAAACCTTCCAGTAGATTTTGCCTATTGGAAAAAACCTACCAATGGGTTTTATCAACTTTCTACTAGTAGGTTTTGCATAGAAACGCCAAAAACATGCAATCTTAATTCCAACTCCTTTCTGGGCCCACCTCTGGTTCTCCCACACATGCCTTGACACATTCTACATACACCTAAAACCTGACTTTGGAAGAAAAAGCATGGAAGAGGAAGAGACAAAAAGAGAGTGGTTGGGGGGAAGCATGGAAGAGGAATGCAAGGCATGTGGTTGCTTGTAGCAATCCCCAGAGAGCTTCCAAAGATAGGAAGTCAGCTCCATAGACTATGGAAGGGGTATGGACAAAATTGGACCAAGTCTTATCCAATTATTCAACTACACACATAGTTTTAGAGAGAGAAGTTAAAGGAAGAAGATGAAGTTTTAGAGAGAGAAAGTTAGTTTTTTGCATTTCCACTTCCATTTCAGTTGTAGTAACTTTCAAATCACTTGTAATATTTACTTCTTTCACTTTAATCTCTTTTATTCCAAGTGTATTCAAGTGTAGCTACACGTTCTTGTATTTTCCGTGTCTACATTTGGGTTTCTCCTTCCAAGCTTTACATTTGGGTATGAAATGAAGTTGTCTTTGTAGTTAACTTCTCTTTGCATTAATACAAATTTTAATCTTTATTTATTCACCATGTATCCTTACATTGTGTATGTTATTGCATCTATTATGAGTAGCTAAACTTTTAGTTGTCTAATCCAAGGGGAATTTCCTCTTGGGTATGCTAAATCAACTCTCTTCCATTTCTTCCTCGTAGTGTAAGGGGTTTGGTTTGACTATGTTGAGTGCGGATGTGTTTGTGAGCTCTTGATACAGCATAGACTTGTCACGGGGTATGCTTGACCGTACATCTCTACATTAGTCCCTCACTTCCTACGAATCAATCAAGCACCAAGACACCATTGGTAGGATGAATTGAGTTGATTTGGCATTCTCGTTAGAATGACCTCTTCGGATTAGCCAACTTTGTTTTCTTGCATTTTCTCAAAAACTCCACCTACCAAAACACAAAACTCACAAGATTTTACACTTTTTATTTCTTTACAAAATCACCTTCACCATAATTTGAGCTTCCTTCCCTGAGGAGACGACCTTGAAATACTCAATTCCAAGTAAAACACAAAATTACAAGTCTCTGTACGCTTAGGGAGCACCTTTGCACACACACACACTTTTTCATTCACACACATTTTCCCCATTTCTAGCATTGAACTTGAGGGAGAGTAACACTCACCTATTCATATAAGCCATATACACATATTATGGGTTTGTGTTTGGAGATTAGGGTGAACCGCAATCAAGCACTTAAGGATCTAGGAAACATTATGCTTTGGAAAAATAGAGCTTTCTATAAACAATGCCAATTGTGGAGTGCTCATTCTTGCATCATTTTATTGCTAAACATATTCACTTTAGGCTTGGTAGTAGACTAACTTTCTTTACGTAGATTGTTTTGCGATTCATTCATTGATTTTGTGTTTGCATGTAGTCTATGTGTAAAAGTAGACTTGGAGTATCATGTTAATGGCTCCACTCAGAGTTGAGCATAATTTTTTACAAGTGAACCTGAGGGGCTTTGAAAATAAATTCATAAAATACAGGTTCTACTGATAGTAAACCTATTGGTAGGAGGGTGCTAGAATGAAGAATTTACCGTTTTTTTTGCTTGATTACCAAAAAGCGCACCTAGGTGCAGGTCGTCAAGTGTAGTAACAAACTTGATAGTCCGAGGTCGATCCTCAGGGAAATTGGTTTGGAATTTGGAAGGTAAAAAGAAAGAACAATGAAAAGAAATTAGGTTTAAGTGATTCATAGAGATTTAAAGAAATTTTATATGAAAGAAAACTATTCTCTAGCTTCAAGATCGGGTATACTTATATAAATGAAATATTATACATATAAAATTATATGATGGTTATCTCAGTCGACTTCCAAGTCAGCATAATCAACCGAAAAATATAACTTTGAAATCCAATCTTTGATTCAAAAGAAAATGAGAATTTAAGAACTTAGTATTGTAGACTTGCAAAAAATTATAACTATTAAATATACCCAGAACTCAATCCTAATAATAATTAATCAAATAGGTTTACAAAGTACATTAGTTTGATAAAAATCATTCATTCAATCAAGAACAAAAATATATATTTGCATTCATATAATACTCAGAGTACAATCGTGAAAACCATACCCAAACTAGAAAATTAGAAGAGGATTACTCACTAGCCATAAGAAAAATCTTCAATAAAATAAGAAAAAGGTTCAAAGAAAGTCTAGGAAGAGATCTCCTAAAATTTTAACTCCCCTTTATTTATATATATTCCCATAAATAAAGAAATTTGGATTTTAAAATAAACACCAGGGCTAAACACCTTTCCTGTTAAAGGAGGCGTGTTCGAACGGTTGGGCTCCGTTTGAACAGAGATAGCATATTAACATCACCATTCGGATGGTGGAGCTGCATTCAGACAGAGGTACGTATCATCAAATGCATCATTCAAATGGAGTCTTTGTGTTCAAACTGTTATAACCCACTGGAATTTGATCCTTGGCTTGGGTATTCGAATGGTGGTATTCTATATCATAACTTGGTGTTTGAACAGTCCATCTCTATTCGAAGAATTCAATCTCTCTAGATTTCTTCAATTTGCTCGTCGTTAGACGTCCTTGCACTTGAACTGTTGGGATCCATTCGAACTGTGCCCTCTTGTCCTGCACTCTGACTTTTCTCCAATCTCTTCGGAAACAAATATTCTTTAATCTTCATTCAAATTTTTATTATACTTTCCTCCCCCTTTGCTTTACTTTGTTCTCCTCTTGACTAGTCATTCCCCTCTTGACTAGTTATTTCACCAAATCACTTATCTCTCCTCATTTTACCTAAAAATCATCAAAAAATTATAAATCANGCATAATTTTTTACAAGTGAACCTGAGGGGCTTTGAAAATAAATTCATAAAATACAGGTTCTACTGATAGTAAACCTATTGGTAGGAGGGTGCTAGAATGAAGAATTTACCGTTTTTTTTGCTTGATTACCAAAAAGCGCACCTAGGTGCAGGTCGTCAAGTGTAGTAACAAACTTGATAGTCCGAGGTCGATCCTCAGGGAAATTGGTTTGGAATTTGGAAGGTAAAAAGAAAGAACAATGAAAAGAAATTAGGTTTAAGTGATTCATAGAGATTTAAAGAAATTTTATATGAAAGAAAACTATTCTCTAGCTTCAAGATCGGGTATACTTATATAAATGAAATATTATACATATAAAATTATATGATGGTTATCTCAGTCGACTTCCAAGTCAGCATAATCAACCGAAAAATATAACTTTGAAATCCAATCTTTGATTCAAAAGAAAATGAGAATTTAAGAACTTAGTATTGTAGACTTGCAAAAAATTATAACTATTAAATATACCCAGAACTCAATCCTAATAATAATTAATCAAATAGGTTTACAAAGTACATTAGTTTGATAAAAATCATTCATTCAATCAAGAACAAAAATATATATTTGCATTCATATAATACTCAGAGTACAATCGTGAAAACCATACCCAAACTAGAAAATTAGAAGAGGATTACTCACTAGCCATAAGAAAAATCTTCAATAAAATAAGAAAAAGGTTCAAAGAAAGTCTAGGAAGAGATCTCCTAAAATTTTAACTCCCCTTTATTTATATATATTCCCATAAATAAAGAAATTTGGATTTTAAAATAAACACCAGGGCTAAACACCTTTCCTGTTAAAGGAGGCGTGTTCGAACGGTTGGGCTCCGTTTGAACAGAGATAGCATATTAACATCACCATTCGGATGGTGGAGCTGCATTCAGACAGAGGTACGTATCATCAAATGCATCATTCAAATGGAGTCTTTGTGTTCAAACTGTTATAACCCACTGGAATTTGATCCTTGGCTTGGGTATTCGAATGGTGGTATTCTATATCATAACTTGGTGTTTGAACAGTCCATCTCTATTCGAAGAATTCAATCTCTCTAGATTTCTTCAATTTGCTCGTCGTTAGACGTCCTTGCACTTGAACTGTTGGGATCCATTCGAACTGTGCCCTCTTGTCCTGCACTCTGACTTTTCTCCAATCTCTTCGGAAACAAATATTCTTTAATCTTCATTCAAATTTTTATTATACTTTCCTCCCCCTTTGCTTTACTTTGTTCTCCTCTTGACTAGTCATTCCCCTCTTGACTAGTTATTTCACCAAATCACTTATCTCTCCTCATTTTACCTAAAAATCATCAAAAAATTATAAATCACATAAAAGTATCATATCAAAGAATAATTAATCTAATAGCTAAAAAATAATGCAATTCGTCATGATTAATAGATAAAGAAATAATATTTTTTATGATAAACCACACTCCCGACCTTCATCTTACTAGTCCCTAGTAAAGATCAAAATCCTAAGCATAAACAAAATAAAATGAAATAACAAGCATCGACTTTTGTAGGAGTCATGATTGTATTCAGCATATGCAACCAACTTTTAAATCCCTAGGTTTTCCCTAGTGGACGAGTTATAGTTTTGTGAAGGTTTCTAGAGAAGATACCTACAAATTTACATTAACTTGCCTGTTACTTTGAATTCATCATATAACTCAACCGATAATCAAACATTGGGTATAAATAAAAATGTGAACAAGTGCATGCCAAGTTAAATCATAGAATCCCATATTATGCATCAATATTTACAAATTTTATTCCCAATGAAACTCATGCCTAGTGTGTCAATGAACAAACAAGAGTTGAGAGTCAATCAAAAACACACTATCTCTCCACTATCCACTACTAGCATCAAACCAATCCTCACTCAAGTTATACTCTCATTACTGAAACCACTCATGTGAGACCCGATCATGCATTGCATGTATATTAGAATAATTTTGTGGGCTAAATTGAAATTATATAAAATTATTAAAGGGTTAACTAAATTAAATCTTTCATAGGCATGATGTGTGTGAGAATACATTGGGAATGTGGACCCTATTAATGATGTATCAGTGAGACCCATTTATAGGAATTTCATGTGCGAAAATACTAGTGGGTCGATTTTGAAATCATTTAAGAATTTTGGGGAGGCAAACATAATTACTAAATTGCATGGAACATCTTTACATGTGTCAAGACATAAGGTGGGTGGGTCATTTTAACCGGCCAAGTGCATGTCAGGTGTGTGTGTATGTGTTTTAAATTATAGAAAATGTGTGTGTGTACTTTAAGGTGTAGTAAAGTGGGTGTGTTTAAACAATAATTCACTGTGTGCGTGTGTGCGTTTTCTTCTTGTTTGAACTGAGAGTGAGGAAGAGTAAAACAGAAAGGAGAAAAAAAATATGTGTGTGGCTCTTAAACCATGGGCATGGAAGGAGAGAGGGTGAGAGAAAAACAAGAAGAAAGTGAGGAAGAAAAAGATATATGGGACTAATTTTAAGCATGTGTGTGTGATTAATTTTAGTATGTATGTATATTTGTGGGCTGGTTTGTTTTAAATTAGTAGGTTGTTTTAATTTAAATACATGAACTGTTTTATTTTAATTTTAATGGGCTGTTTTAGTTAATTTTATGGGCTGTTTTATTTTATGTTCACAACAGATTTTTGTGACTTAAATTAAGTGTATTAAACATAGGTTAAGGGTTGTTAAGCATAGATTTTAAGTAAGTATACAATGGGTGTGAGAAAAATGGGGGAAATAAACACTCGGGATGCTTTGAGTAGGATATGTCAAAACCAAAATTTAGGGGTGTGAACTGGAGAGTCTAACGGTGCAATTAGGGGGTTGTTTTGCATGAATTAGTGACTGTGTGAGTTTAAGTATTTAAAAGAATTGTACAATATGAATTGGAAATGGATGTCGGTAAAGCCGAAACCCAGATTTCTAAATGTTATAACCACATGGGTGAATTTTAATCCAAATTATCCAAAATTTTGTAGGAAGAATTTTTAAATAATTCTTGATGTGATAATGTGAATTTCGAATGAAATGAGTATAATATTCGGTGCGAAATGTATGAAATGCCAAAAGTGTAATTTTTAGGATTTGGGGTCGAAATGTGTGAAAATGGGCTTTTGGTCAATGTGTTTGACCTACTTTATCCTAATTGTGATTAATGTCAGTGATTTTGGAAATTTGGGGAGAAAATATGATCCCAAGAACAAAAGTGCTAGTGTGTGAGTGGATAATGGAGTAATCAGAGTTACCAGGGTACTTTGGGATGCGTCATTTTGCATGTATTAGTGCATTATTAACTATTAAATGTGATAAACATGTTGATTTTGTAATTACAAATGTGGTGGAATGAGTGAGGCCGTTGGTGTTGGAACAGATACGGTAACACCGAAAGGATCCATCAATAGGACTGAAGGGTCATAGATCTGTACATTTAAGGTGGGTATATATCTTTATATGTTATAAAAATGCTATTTTAAGATGATTGTAAATGAGATAGAATTTAATGGCATTTCTCTAGGATTATGTTCTATGTTCTTATGTGATTGAATGATCCTTGGTACTGTGTATTGTGTATTATGGAATATGATGCATTGTTTGAGATAGGAGCGTCGATGCCTGATCATTGGGCGTGTAGTGATGTGCTAGCACTGTCGTGTTTTTGGGAGGTTTGGGAAACACAGATCTATGTGGGATCGATTACCTAATGAGGGGTACTATGAATCTGATGTTGCTTATGAATTCTTTGGAATTGGATTGATGTTGTTGTTCAACACATGTATCTATGCAGTATCTACCTACTGAGTAATAGTTAAAAATAGCATAACACTATGCCTTTTTGGAACTAGTTGTACTTTGATGGAGTTTAAATGATGACTTTTCAAGGCATAAATTGTACAAGGGACTTTCATGCAACACTGGAGCAAAAATTGGATAGAGCTTGGACCAAGGCAAGGGCGTTCTAACACCAATCAACGTTTGAATGTTACCTTAAATCATGTGAAGACCAGACTGCTAAGACATAGAATGTTGCAGCCAACAAGGAAGTCCCTTAGGTACTTGAGTACCACGTTCGAACGCCAATCAACATTCGAACGTTACCATAATCATGAGAACACCAGACTGCTGCATAGAGTGTGGAAATGAACTTCACAGAAGACTAGAGGACATTTGAGTGGGAAGGTCAGACTCCATTAGCACATTCAAATGCCCATCCAACAAAGGTAGAGACAACGTTCGAACGTTGTCCCTAGACTGGCTATAGAGTAGTTGGTTTTCACTTGGACTTGGATGGCATACACTACTCCTTCACACTCTCTTGTTCCCCCTCCCCTCCTCCTTGCCTATAAATACTCCCCTTGTGGGAGCTTTAAGAAAGATTTTTTTTTGGTAGGAAACTAGAACTTGGTTTGTAAGGCTTACACTATGCCAAGAACTAGTAGAGAGCTTGAAGGAGGCTTAGACTCCCATTTGTAGTTATAAAATTAGTCTTCGACTTAGTCTTATATTTACTTGTATCAAGGGAGATAGATCATCTTTTGGTTGCGGTGGAAACCCTCCAAAAGTGACTAGCTTTCTTCTACTTTCATTTATTGTCTTTCACTTCCATTGTTTAAGCTTCCTCCTTCCCTTAGAGGAGTGAAACTTTTCCACTTTTCAGGAGCTTTACCAAAGCCGTGAAGGGTGGAACTTGATTCACTCTTTCTTTGTCGAAGATCGGCTCCTCGGTTATTATACTTTACCTTGTAAGTCTTCTAATTGGGGGGATGAGCATCACTCACTTTTTTAGCTTTACCAAAGCTATAAAGAGTGAGTAGTTTCTCTCATTCATTAGTAAGAGGTGGTGGACATGTATAAATCATCTAGAAGATATATATTGTGCATTGCATTTACGCTTTATATTACACCTGCATATTGAATGATTGAATGCATCTAGCAAAGCCAAGGTACTTTGTGTAACCGTGGGTTCTTCCTATGACATGGATGACTCTTGCATAGAAAGATTCATGTGTTCAAGGCAAGTACTCTAGCTAGATCTTCATGACTTCCTTTAAATCTTCACCATTATTGGACTTCATTTAAAAGATGGAATATTAACGCCATGGTTGGATGCCTTGTGGAAATACTTGCTTGTTTGTAGACGAGTTGAGCCTTGACACAGACAATTCTTGTAAATTTCTAGAAAGGCATCGGAACCATGTGCTTAATTCTTACAATCCACCTTTATGTTCCGATTAACTTGCTGTTGACACGGGAGTTAATTGAGTTACCAAGCACAAGTATAATAAACTGGATGATTACCTATAAGTTCAAATCCTCGAGGTAAAGGGTGACTATTTACATTTGAATTTATCTTATATTTTGTCTAGAAAACTCATGAAAAGAATCTTATATTATTTTCAGGAAATCCCATAACTTCAAACACTCAAGGTTTCCAGTTACTTGGTCTCTATCACTACTACTTCAAAACACAAATCATAGTTCCCTACGAATTCGACTCCGGACTTAATCGGATTATTACTACATTTGACTGCCTGCACTTGAGCGTACACGTATCGGATCAAGTCAAGTTTTTGGCGCCGTTGCTGGGGAACCATAAAAGGTGTGTTCAGGTAAAAGGTAAGAAGGCCTTCCTTTTTGTATAGATTATTTCTTTGATTTATTGTGTGTAAATTAGTTTTTTTTTATGTCTGAGGACGATCCTCACTTTCAAATTTTGCCAACAGAATCTGTTGGATTTGTGAATCAGTCTGAACCATCTTCACCTAGAACAGTCACAAACCTCTTGATAAAAATATGACAAATAATGAGAGACAAGGAGAAGTCCCTGTAAGAGAGGGGGAAGTGCCTAACATTCGAACCTTGCGGGATTACTTAAATCCCACAAGAAATAGTGTCCCCTCTTGTTTTATCTTTCATGAAGATGCACCTCACTTTACTGTAAAGATGGGGATAGTTCAACTACTCCCTTAATTCCATGCACTTAAACACATAAAAGAGTTTGCGAAAGTATGTGGAACGTTTCAAGACAATTATGAGCTAGCCAAAATGAAATCTTTTTCATTTTCTCTAAAGGATAAAGCCAAACAATGGCTAAATTCTTTAAAAGCTCGTTCAATACCTGACTAGCGGGCATTATAAAATGAAATTTTCAGAAAGCTTTTTCCTTTGCACCACACTAATGCACTGAAAAGGCAAATCATGAATTTTTTGATCAAAGAATGAGAAACCTTTTAGTAAAGTTGGGAGAGACTCAAGGATCTGCTCTTGTCCTGCCCGCACCATGGTTTTGAGAATTGGACTTTGGTAGGATTTTTCTATGACTCCTTGCCTACTCGACTACGTCAGTTTGTCGAAATGATAGCTCGAGGAGAGTTTATGGGTAAGAGTCCGGAGGAGGCATTCAATTTTTTTGTCAGTTTGTCGAAATGATAGCTCGAGGAGAGTTTATGGGTAAGAGTCCGGAGGAGGCATTCAATTTTTTTGACACCATATTTAATAGTTCTCAGATGTGGGACTCAGTCTCCACTACCAGTGTTGAAGCCAAACCATCTACTTCCCAACGAGGTAAGTATGTCTTGAGAGATGATGATGACCTAAGAGCAAAAATGTCCACCCTATCTCGAAAGATTGAAGATTTAGAGATGAAAAAGATTCATCAAGTTGATGTTGGCCCTCCCACAAAACAAGTGTGTGGGATTTGTGCGTGGACAGAACACCCTACTAGGGAGTGTCCTACCATTCCAGCATTCAAAGAGGTTCTGTTGGAGCAAACAAATACAATTTCTAACTTCAACAAGCCTTAATCCAACCCATACTCTGAAACATACAATCCAGGGTGGCGGAACCACCCAAACTTCAGTTGGAGAAACACACAAATAACTCTCATAACCCAACAACAAGGTTCACACCCACCACTTCAAGGACCTCCCATGTATCAACCATACCAACCACCACAAAAGAGGAGCCTTAAGGATGCTCTAAATCAGTTCATGCACAGCCAAATGAACTATAAAAATAGTTCCACTCAGTCTTTTCCTGATTTTAAAACCCAGACCACTCAATCTTTTGAGGATCTTAAAAGTCACGTCCAAAGGCTGAACCAATCCACGACCACACATGAGAAGGGCAAGTTTCCTGCCCAACCAAAACAACTACAAGGCCAATTTCAGGTGGAAAATCCTGTAATCATGGAAACTCCACAAGACCAAACCCAACTTGTCACTACACTAAGAGGTGGCAAGGTGATTGGCAAGACCATCAGAGACATGCTAATTCCCAAGCCAAAATCTAAGTCAATCTCAGTCAACTCCATAGTTGAGTCTGAACTTGTCCTTGAGAAAGAGCCTGAACCATCAAAAGGAAAGGGACCCTTGTGTCCTATTCCTGCTCCTTTTCCTCATAGCCTCAAAATTGTATAGAAGTTGAATAATCAACCAAAAATTTATGAGATCTTCAAGCAAGTAAAGATCAACATCCCACTTTCTGGATGCAATCAAATAGGTTCTGTCTTATGCCAAGTTTTTAAAAGACTTGTGCACAGTTAAGAGAAGCCAGAATGTCCAAAAAATAGCTTTCTTGTCAGAACAAGCTAGTGCCTTGCTTCAACACAAAACTCCCAAATACAAAGGCCTTGGGTGTCCAATTTTTTCGTGTGTCATTGAAAACTTCATAATTGAACAAGCACTGCTAGACCTTGGAGTAAGTGTCAATTTGCTCCCATTCGCTGCTTACCAGCAGTTGGGTCTGAGTGAACTCAAACCCACCGGTGTTACACTCTAGTTGGTAAACAGATCTATCAAAGTTCCTAGGGCCATTGTTAAAGATGTACTTGTCTTCCCTGTTGACTTTATCATTCTAAATACTCAGCTAGAAAATCATTCAGAGAACCCAATTCCCGTCATTCTTGGTCGACCATTCCTAGCAATTTCAAATGCACTAATCAATTACCGGAATGGGATGACTCTTGAGCTGAATATTTTCAATGTTGCCAAACACCTAGGTGAAGACAAAGAAGAGAGAAAAATAAATTTCATTGAGTCGTTAGTTCAGACACATCTGAATAACACATTCTGTTAAAACCCCACTGAATCTCTTTTGTCAGAATCTATCACATCTGAGACTACAAATGATGATCCAAAGCCCCATTCATGCTGTTAAAACATAGGCCCCCAAATTCGAGGAACTTTCACCAAGTGGCACAAAGCCCCTCTCTTCAAGTGTTAGACCAGCAAAGCCTGAATTGAAACGTCTCCTATCTGACCTAAAATATGCATTCCTAGGAGAGGATGAGTCATACCTAGTGATAATTTCATCTAAGTTCATAGACTTGTAAGAGTCTAAACTGATTGACCTCAAATATGCATTCCTAGGAGATGGACCATCGCTTACTTTAAAGGTATAAGCTCGTTGATCTGCAATCATGCTATATACCTGGAAGAGGATTCAAAACCCTATCGTCCAATGCAGCGACGACTGAACCCTCACATGAAGGAAGTTGTGAGAATAGAAGTGCTTAAGCTCTTAGATGCAAGGATAATCTTTCCTATCTTCGATAGCAAATGGGTTAGTCTAACCCAAGTTGTGCCCAAAAAGCCTGGGGTCACAATGGTCACGAATGAAGCCAATGAACTAGTACCAACTCGAGTTGTCATAGGATGGCGGATGTTTATCGACTACCAAAAGCTCAATTAGTAACTAGGAAAGACCATTTCCCCGTTCCCTTTCTTGACCAAGTCCAAGATAGAATTGTAGGCCATGAATTTTACTATTTTCTAGATAGGTATTCCAGGTACAATCAAATTGAAATTGTTCTAAATAATCAAGAGAAAACCACATTCACATGTCCGTTCGGCACCTCTGCATTCAAAAGGCTTCCATTTGGACTTTGTAATGCTCCTACAACATTCCAAATATGCATGCTGAGCTTGTTCAGTGACATGGTCAATAAATTTTTGGAGGTGTTCATGGACGACTTCTCTGTCTATGGTGACTCATTTGATTCATGTTTGGCCAACCTAAAGAGGGTATTGGTAAGATGTCAGAAAGCCAATCTGATACTTAATTAGGAGAAATTCCATTTCATGGTAACACAAAGCATTGTATTAGGTCACGTTGTGTTGTCCGAAGGCATGAAAGTAGACAAGGCAAAAATAGATCTAATTAGAAATTTGCCCACTCTAAAGACTGTAAAAGATGTTTAATCATTTTTGGGACACATAGGATTTTACAGGAGATTTATAAAAGATTTCAGCACCATAGCTAAACCCATGTGTCATCTCCTGAGTTAGGACGTAAATTTTGTATAGAGTGAAACATGCCATAAAGCTTTTGACAAGCTTAAAGGCATGCTAATTTATGCCCCAATCATGCAACCCCCTGACTGGACCCTACCTTTTGAAATAATGTGTGATGCCATTGATTATGTTGTAGGTGTTGTGTTGAGACAACGAAAAGATAAGAAACCATATGTGATTTACTATGCAAACATGACTTTGAATGAAGCTGAAATGAATTACTCTACTACTGAAAAAGAATTACTTTTTGTAGTTATCACTTTGGAGAAATTTTGTTCTTATCTCGTTGGTTCTTCTGTTGTTGTATTTACTGACGATGCAGCACTGAAATTTTTGCTCACAAAGAAGGACGCAAAGCCAATGCTCTTGAGATGGATACTCTTACTCCAAGAGTTTGATCTAATCATTAAGGACAAGAAGGGTGTTAAGAATGTGGTGGCAGATCAGCTATCCAGATTAACATATGAATTTCAGGAGGATGGAGTACCAATCAACGAAAATTTCCCTGATGAACAACTATTCACCATCGAGGAGACACCATGGTATGCCGATATTGCTAACTTTCTTGCTACGGGTACGCTCTCGTCATTGATGGACGAAAAAAAATTTCTAAGAGAGGTTCACAACTTCTTTTGGGAGGATCCATACGTATTCAAGTACTGTAAGGATCAGATCATAAGACGCTGCATCCCCGCTCATGAAAGCAGACAATATCATTTTGCCATTCTGAAGCATGGGTGGCTATTTCTCATCAAGGAAAACCGCTGCGAAATTCTTGCAGTGTGGATTTTATTGGCCCACCCTTTTCAAAGGTGTCCATCCATTCTGTTTGGCATATGATAGATGCCAAAGGTTGGGAAGCATTTTCAAAAGAAACATGATGCCCTTAAACCCCATTATTGTGATTGAAATTTTTGACTGTTGGGGCATCGATTTTATGGGACCATTGTCCCCTTCCTTTGGATATCTATACATTTTGATAGCCATAGACTATGTATCCAAATGGGGTTAAGTAATTCCATGCTGAAATAATGATCACTGAATAGTGATCAAATTTTTAAAAGAAAACATTTTGTCCCAATTTGGAATTCTGAAATCAATCATAAGTGATGGGGGTGCTCATTTTTGCAATCGTTCTTTCTAGAATTTGATGAAAAAATACTTGATTTTTCACAAAATTGCAACTCCTTATCATCCACAGACTAGTGGATAGGCTGAATTGGCTAATCGGGAGATCAAATTATTTTTAGAAAGATTGGTCATCATGACTAATTGATGCATTTAAAATAATTTTGGGCTTGTCTCTTTATCGATTAGTCTATGGCAAGCTTTGTCACCTACTTGTGCAACTAAAACATAGGAAATATTAGGCCATTAAAGCATTGAACTTTGACCTGGATAAGGCTAGACTTTCAAGAAAATTGCAAATTAATGAACTGGAGGAATTGAGAAATGAAGCATATGAGAATGCTAAGATTGCGAAATCCAGGATGAAAATTTTTTATGACAAGAATATTGTGCAGAAGTCTTTTGAACCTTCTCAAAAAGTCATGTTGTTTAATTCAAGACTCTACCACTTTCCTGATAAGTTAAGATCAACATGGACAGGTCCTTATATTGTCAAAAAGGTGTTTGGACATGGAGCAATAGAAGTTGAAAATCCCTTAAACAGTAATATATTTACTATTAATGGTTAGCGGTTGAAACCATTTTTGGAGGACTTTATTAAAAATGTGGAAACCATTCTTTTAATGGATCCAGAATATTCCTCCATGATTCATGCCTGCCAATAGAAAAAGGGTTCGTGTCAGGCAGAACCCGACCCACGGGAATGCTTTTATAAGGCCCCCATCCCCTTTTCCTTTTTTTCCCATCCACTGTTTTTTCCTTTTTCTTTCTTTTTCCTTATTCTTCTTCTTCGATGTTCATGACCCTCTGTAAACATGACCCATCCCCCAGCAGCCCCATGACCATACACTCCACAGACACAATCCTGCATTTCATGGTTTGTATTTTGATTTTTTATTTGTTTATGAGTGTTCTACTTCTCTTCGCACTCACGGAAAAGGCTTACCAACCTACCCGAAACCCAGATCTGTGGAGAGATGATTAATTATTGTGTCTTGTGCTCGTTGGATTTGGCAGATGAATAGATCTCTACATTTCAACCCCATCTCCAAGCTCCACATATTGGTAAATTTGAAACATTAGGGACAGTGATCAATTTAGGTTGGGGGATGAAAACTACAGTTCATATTTTTTGCCAGCAAATTTTTTTGTTTTTGTTGTGTTGTTGTTGTTGTTGTTTTTTATCATATTATGTACCTTGCTTCACATTTTAAATTGATGATCATGCATGTGAGTCAGCTTCAATTGTCTTTGTGACTGGCATACGCTAAAGAACCTGATAGTGAGGCTTAACGTTTAGAATGCATGGATATCAAACTTTTCTGGTTTAGTTTGGGAGTTCTATGCACTTTTCCATCGGATGTGCATGTTGTGATCATGAGAAAAGCAAGACAAGTAAGAAAGAATGAGATTCGAGAAGAACAAGCGAAACCCCTATGTGGCAGAAGCACTTTTGCTTAATGTCGTCATGCTAAAAGACTTGGTGCCTGTAAACAGTGTGGCAGAGTCTTTCACGAGAAAAGATATAATGAATGTTCTGAACCAATTTTTGGTCACACACTCGATCGATTAGATTGGATAGTGAATGGACTGAGTAAGGATTACCTTGAGAGGCCACACTATTCTGGTACTTTGCTTAACTGATTTGTGAGAGAGGAAATTGGGTGAGTCACTGGTTGTTCTGACTACACAGATACAAAGGGAGACTCGAATTAGATTATTCAATGTGGAAAATTGTGTTTTGTTGGGATGAATGCCAAGAGTCCAAATTTGTGTAAAAAGTGTAAAAATCCTTTTGTACAAAATCTTTTAACTGAAACGACAATATGGGCTGAGTAAGGAATGTCCCAAACTACCAACCTAAAAGCATGGGTAGAGACTTATCCTAAGATGCCATGATTTTTTGGTTCAGACTTACATATGTAGCCCACTCTTATTAGGTATGATGATGTATATAAAAACTTTTGTTGTGATCTAACGTTTGAATGCCAAGTGACATTCGAACGTTAGTTGCTTGCAGTACTCAGCCTCTGATGGAGCTTCTGATGGAAACAAAAGTACTGAGAGCTCAGCACGTTCGAATGCCAATAGAACTTTCAAACAAGAGTGACATTCAAACACCAATATAATGTTTGAACGACATGAGCTTACAGTACTTTGATCTCTGACAGAACTTAAAAGCACTGGGAGCTCACCACATTCGAACGTCATCCACATTCGAACGATCTATTTAAAATTCTACTACATACTTTCAAACATCATTGATGTTCGAATGTGAACCTTCAGGCTATAAAAGCTTGGTTTGTCTTCTTCATTTCAAAACCCCCAAAATTTTTTAAAAACCTCTAAACCCTAGGGTGGCATTTTGATACCCAGCCCTCAAAACACCCCTCATTCCCCATTTCTACCCAAAATTGACCCTCCCAAAGCCATTCCCACCTCATTTATCTTCATTTTTCACTCAAAAATCAAGACTTTCTAGTCCTAAAAACCTCAAAACCAAAACATCATTCCTCCAAGGGCCAAGCTACCTACTAGGCACAATCCTCCAACTCAGGAGCCTAATATGGTGGAGGATGTCATCGAGGAGAGAGAAGAAAGACCCATTCTATGAAGATATGACAAGACTCATTTTCCCACGACTTTCAAAGCTGAAAGGTACAAAAATTTCTATCTAAACCAAGCCATTGTGTGAGAGAGAGATGTGGTATTGGTAGACTTTCCTGAGTTGGGTATATTTGCGGATATGGAGCAGAGAGCTTGGGTGTTGTATTTACAGAATGGAGGAAAGGCCATAGTTGACTTGGTGCAGGAGTTCTACTCTAACACCGAGATCATCAACGGGCCAATTCAAACGTATGTGAGGGGGGCATATATTGATGTGCATGAGGATTACATCAGGGAGTAGAGGCAAGAGGTGCCTCGGGTGTAAACCCCAACATACCCCCTAGAATGAATGTGGCAATGAACGTTGGGAGGGTAAAGTTAACAAGGGTAACTACCTTTTCTTGGGCAGGGAAGAGATTTTTTTTGGCAAGGAGAGTTAACAAATAAATATAAAATATTGAATTTGATTGTGGTTTCAAACCTTGCCCCAATTGGATGAAAGAATGAAATCCTCCCCGAGATGGCCTTGTTGCTTGACGTACTTGGGAAGGGCCACATCTTTGACCTCCCCTCTCTGGTCTTGACAAAAATGAATTAGGGATGCGATGTAAAGTGGAATGCACTACCCTTTGGCACCTTGGTCATAGAGATGTGCAAGGACAATGGGATCAGGGTAGGACCAGAGATGACCATACAGAAGCCAATGGGCCCACTGAACAAGGCTTCCTTCCAGAGTAGTCAAGGCCACAATGGAGGCCCAGCGGCCAGACAGGAGGTGCCCCTGACCCGTGGAGTTGACAAGGTTTAGGATGAGTTACACGAGGAGAAGGAGAGAGAGTTGGTTGTAGAGAGAGCTGGCACAAACACAGGAGGTAGGCCCCAACACTTGCACCCCTACGATTGCTGAGAGAGATTATGCTGGGCATCGAGACCAAACAAGCTGAGATTCTCTGACATCAAGAGGAGATTATCCGTATTCTGAGGAGTGGGGTTGATGGAGCTGGTGGAGTTGGAGGTGAGTGAGAGGGAGATATTTTTGTACATAGTTGTGGTTTGGTGTAGTTGTTTCTTCTTTTATGAATGGGCTTCTTCTTTGGTAGTTATGTGTGGATGTTTAAAGTCTTTTTGTGTTTTGTCACTTCTTTGGTTGGATGGATTGGATCTTTGATGTTTGTATTAAACGACCATATTTTGTGAAAGGGATGGTTCAGTTTATCACTTTTATGTGTTTAAATGCATGTGTAGAATTAGCATTATACTGTTATGATTTAATGAATGATGGAACAAGTGTGGATGATAAGACTGTTTGTTAAAGTAATTAATCACATGATCGGTTCGACACATAACTTAGCAATCAAGACTTAAAACCATACCTCCTTAAACAATGGTATTCTCTCTATGCTTCAATTGTCAAATGTACATTGGTACTTGTTATTCTTAATGTACAAGATAATCGGACTCGAAAATGGAATCGATATATAACCAACATTCCCTAAAACACCCGACATAATCAGTGGAGATAACAAAAGTACCATGGTAAGTTTTGAGCCTTGCAATGCTTTTTGAGAGACAATCAACATTTACTCAAGTAAGCTCTTTCACTTTCAATTTTTGAATAATCTCATTGCATTTGCTTTGATTGATGCAACAAAAGCAATCTATTGGCATATTCCACAGGGAACCTTTGCATATGACACATATACGTGCACATACTTGAGAAAGGATCTTAGGCCATCTATGATTCAATTTTGAGCCTGAGCCATTTCTTTTACGAAATTATATCCCTAGTTAGCCATGTTTGAGCCTTCTATGAATGATTTCTTTTTCAAGAAACCCATATTATAACCGATCCATAGAATAATATACTTGACATACCTTGCTATCTAATTTTCTTGCACCCTCTCATAAAACAGTATGATACAAAAAAGCAAGAGAAATAGAAAAGACGATGGTGGCTACTGTTCAATGAAAGAAAAAATTGATGGGAACAACCAAGAAAGAAATGAAATAGAAAAAATAGGGAATTGCCAAAAAAGTGAAAAATGAAAGAAAGAAATACCATTTCTAGGCAGAAAAATGAAAGAAACAAATATCATTTATAGGCAAAAGATCAAAAAGCAAGAAAGAGATGTGCTACACTACATTAAAATGAGATAGATTTTGAATACCATTGATGTCATTACGTTAGACACTGACCTCTGGCCACATTATAACCTACACAAAGCCCTAATTGATCTCAAGTTTGATGCATGTGTGTGTTGTCGACCAAAAACTGGGGTATGTTAAATAGTATTTCTTTAATTGAATCGATTTTCTTCTATGAGATTATGCCAAGAACATGATTAGTCTACTTTCTTAAAACTTCCACTCTCTTTCCAACTTTGCATGAGATTTTTTGATTGGCCATCTTCTGATCACGTGGCCTTTGAGAGACAAGTCACTATAATCAGTGAATTTTTGTTGAGAGCATTGTAAGAGAGTTTTGTGAAATCAAAGCTATCCATGGAAGGTGGGAAAGTGGAATGTTTGTTATATAACTGTTCTTGCTACTAGAATGATCACTCCTACTACACATGGAATTCCAAAATGCCAATGTGACTGATGCTAATTTTTGCATAGAATAAGTACCTCTGAAAGAGGAACATGCGGGACATAAGTCTAAATTGAGGGTTGGGTGTCCCAACGACCATGATGCTAATTTATTTTAACCAGCAGTCCCATATACACATCTGTTCGACTGAAGTTTATAGGTAGCTTCACTGGAATCTCTAACGAGACAACACTCATCCATTGGGGTAAACCTAGTGGTTCAACGACGTGTTGCATACGCTAAATGCAACCAGATGACCTATGAAAAAAGTATTAGAAATAGATTTACATTCAGTTGTTGTATTACTAGAGACTAGCAATATTTAGGTTGGGGGTGTGATTAGTAGTTAAAAATAGCATAACACTATGTCTTTTAAGAACTAGTTGTACTTTGATGGAGTTTAAATGATGACTTTTCAGGGCATAAATTGTACAAGGGACTTTCATGCAATACTGGAGTAAAAATAGGAAAAAGCTTGGACCCAGGCAAGAACGTTCGAACGCTAATCAACGTTCGAACGTTACCTTAAATTGTTTGAAGACCAGACTGCTGAAACATGGCATGTTATAGCCAAGAAGGAAGACCCGAGGTACTTGAGTACCACGTTCTAACGCCAATCAAAGTTCAAACATTACCACATTCATGAGAAGACCAGACTCCTGCATAAAGTGTGGAAATGAACTTCACAGAAGACTATAGGTCACTTGAGTGGGAAGGTCAGACTCTTTCAGCACGTTTGAACACCCATCAAACAAAGACAGAGACAACGTTCGAACGCCTGACAACATTCGAACATTGTCCCCATACTAGCCGTAGAGTAGTTGGCTTTCACTTGGACTTGGGCGGCATACACTATTCCTTCATACTCTCTTGTCTCCCCCTCCTCCTTGCCTATAAACACTCCCCTTGTCGGAGCTTTAAGAAATAGTTTTTTTTGGAAGGAAACTAGAACTTGGTTTGTAAGGCTTAGACTACACTAAGAACTAGTAGAGAGCTTGAGGAGGCTTGGACTCCCATTTGTAGTTGTATAATTAGTCTTAGACTTAGTCTTATATTTACTTGTATCATGGGAGGCAGATCATCTTTTGGTTTCGGTGGAAACCCTCCAAAAGAGACTAGCTTTCTTCTACTTTCATTTGTTGTCTTTCGATTCCATTGCTTGAGCTTCCTTATTCCCTTAGAGGAATGAAACTCTTCCACTTTTCTAGAGCTTTACCAAAATCATGAAGGGTGGAATGTGATTCATTCATTCTTTGTCAAGGATCGACTTCGTGCTTATTGTACTTGACCTTGTAAGTCCTCTATGTGGAGGGATGAGGATCACTCACTTTTCTAACTTTACCAAAGCCATGAACAGTGAGTAATTTCTCATTCACTCTTTAGTAAGAGGTGATAGACATGTATAAATCATCTAGAAGTTATATTTTGCGCATTTTATTTATGCTTTAATGTTTTATATTACACATTCTTATTGAATGATTGAATGCATCTAGCGAAGCCAAGGTACTTTGTATAACCATGGGTGTGGATGACTCTTGCGTAGAAAGATCCATGTGTTCAAGGCAAGTACTCCGGCTAGATCTTCATAACTACCTTTCAATCTTCACTATTATTGGACTTCATTTAAAAGATGGAATATTAATGTCATAGTTGGATGCCTTGTAGAAACACTTGCTTGTTTGTAGATGGGTTAAGTCTCGGCACAGACAATTCTTTTAAACTTCTAGTAAGGCATCGAAACAATGTGCTTAATTCTTACAATCCACCTTTACCTTCCGATTAACTTGCTGTTGACACCGGGGTTAATTGAATTACCAAGCACAAGTATTATAAATTGGAAAATTAACTACATGTTCAGATCCTCGACCTAAAGGGTAACTATTTACAATTTAATTTATCTTATATTTTGTCTAGAAAACTCTTGGAAAGAATCTTATATTCTGTTCAGGAAATCCTATAACTTCAAACTCTCAAGGTTTTCAGTTATTTGGTCTCTGTCACTATTACTTCAAAACACTAATCATATTTCCTTGTGGATTTGACTTTGGACTTAACCGAATTATTACTACAACTTGGGTGTACACATATCAGATCAAGTCACCTATTTAAGTGTGTTACTAACATTTCCATTTCATATACATCGTGTATACTCACTGAGCGCGTGGTTTAGCTCACACCCCTATAGATTCTCTTTTTCAGGTACTATAGAGACAAGTGCAAACCAGTCCACTAGCCAATCGATTGAGTCTTGTACAATATTAGTGTGATATCACTCAGGTTGAGTGTCTGTATGATAAATTGATGGGTTGTGTTTTATATCTGTGAGAGATTATTATGGCAAGTTAATAATATATATTTTTAAACAAACTCAACAAGCATACTTTTTGATGTATGCTATATGGGTGTGAGATTTCGTATATGTCTATAACCAAGGAAACAAACAATTGGTACAAGTGTTTTATATATGGTATAGGATATGAGATAGGTTTTACCATCATTCCTAATGACTAAGGTGATGGGTGGTGTTGTTGCACCTGTGGGATTATTTAATGTTTAATTAGTCCAGATTATACATATATGTAAACAGGTGTATCAAAAACCTAGTCGCGTCTCATCCTTGAGAGACAGGGATGGCCCGTGACAACTTAGATTATATTAGCTAACTTCCCTCAATTCTTCCATATGTGAGATTTTAACCAATAAATCACTATCAATGAAAGAAAATTAGCATAGTTTTACGATCATAAATCAACACATAATATTTAAAACAACTATTATTCTCCTCCTCATTCATATAAGTCATGCATTACTACCAAGTCTTGACATCAATTACGTCTTTATTTAAGGTTGTAGTGTGGCCTTGGGTAATTGATTAAGAAATAAAGGAAATCAAGAGTTCAAAATATTTGTGACGCCCTAAATTCCGGGGGTCCGTTGCTCACCCATCAACCCGCGGAATACCCGTAAATACTGAGTAACTCGATATTGTGCCGTAATATCCCATTTCTCGGGATCCATAATTTAATAAAATTTGGGTAGAATCTCATTTGTATGGGGAGGTCTACCCAAAACACAACCTGTGCAAAATACATTCACATGACCCATCCGAGGCCCAATATAAAATAATGACCACACCGGGTCCATTTATCCATACATTTGACGCTCCTAAAATCGGGGTTCCTTTATCAATGTATGAAGTGTGACATTGAATTGTAAAAGTGTAACATGGCCTGTAAAAGTGTAACATGGCCTCAAAAAGGGTAACACTACCATGTACCATTGTGACCTATAACACACACACCTATACATCAAACATAGTTAATATAAGTTAAAATTCCAATCATGTTACATACATTACATGCCAAAATTTAATTACAAGTCTAATTTTACAAAATCAATGGATTGAAAGCCATAAGTCGGCTTTTCTTCCTCCTTAAGTGCCCGAGTGAGTGCTGTCCATTGGCGTATAACCCACACCTAAAATGTTTTCCCGTATAGGGTGAGCCACGCCCAATAGAGTAATTCCTACAGAGGCTACTCCCCACTTAAGTGCACATGCAATGTTCACATTTGACATTTCATATTTACATCAACATTCCAAGTAAGAATATGCAACTCTATATTAGAATTCATCATGCCATGTAATGAAATGAGATGGAACTCACACATGCAACTTTAACTCGAGTCCTCATCGACTCCCACAACACAAGGCAACGCATATGTATAAAACAACGTCTTTGATGAAACAAATCCAAAGATCATTTTGAAATCAACCATATGTCATAAAATCATTTCATTCTTGGATGTTTACCATCAAATGAATAATTTATATATCAAAATCATGTACCTTTATTAGGTATCGAATTTCGGAATCGCACCTCCAGCTCTGTACACCGTTACACTTTTCTGGAATTTCACCGCCGGTAAGTGTATGAACCAAGTGGCCAGGTTTTTCACCCGAGGGAGTGTCTAGCCCTACTTGCTATACCCAACACAAGTTTTCTTGTGCATGTAACCGTGCGACCCAGTAGGACATTCAATCCCATTTTTCTGAGTCCACCATTCAATCACCAAGAATGATGCTTGAATGAACCATGCCCAACTCACACACACACACACCCATACTCATGCCTAAGCCCATGAATGGGATGCCTCTATGTACTACGCTAGAATGTTCAATATGCTATGAATGACATGTGAACAATCTCAACATATCCATGGTAAGTTATACTCTAAACATATAGATACCAAATTTGTGACAATTTCAATATAACACACGCATGCATATACATTTACAGTTTTTCATAAAACAATTCCAAGCATGTTATCCCAATCTTTATGTCATTAACACACTTAATCACAAAGGCAAATTATAACACACAACAGGCCATCTACTAGCCCGCATAACAACCCACAAAACAGCCCCTAATCGGAGCACAAAACAGTTCGTAAAGTGGCCTAAAACAGTCCATAAAATGGTCTGAAAAACAGTCCATGAATGGCCTAATAACTGTCCATGGAATGGCCCTAAAACAGTCTATGAATGTCCTAAAAACTGTCACAATTTCAGTCCATATTAGGCCATAAAAACAGCCCTTAACAGACCATAAAAATAGTCCATAAACAGCCCTATAACTGTCCCAAAAAACAGCCCACATATAAACCAATTTCACCCATTAAAACATGTCCAAAAACAGTCCATTTGGACAGCCCATAAACAGCCATAAGACATCCATATTTCAGCCACAAAACAACCACATAACAGTCATATTTCAGCCACCAAAAAAAGCCCCGTAAGGTAGGAGTAAAACCAAAGTAGGAAGAACCCTACTTCAATATAAGTGTAGAATGAATACTAGAACCTCCAAGAACACCCCCAAAGCTCAAGATTTTGATTTCTCCAAAATCTTGCCTTTTGATCTTTGGTGAAAATCTTTGTTCTTGGTACCCACGCGTAGCCCTTGTTGTGTAAATCAACTTTGATTAATGGCTTGAGCAATTCCGACCGACGGATCTTCTTGAATCGTAGAGACAAAATTGGATTTTTCCCTTTTTCTCTCTCTTTCTCTCCAACGTCTGAAACCAGATGAATATCAGAGATATTTCTGCTAAAATTTCTGATATTTAGCCCTATTTATAATTTCCAAGGCTTGGCCCGAGTCGAGGCACGTGTCCCCCTTTGTCCGAGTCCGTTTTCGTCCCGAAACGATTAAGTTTCGTACCGATTTGAGCTCAAAATATTTCATATGAACTTTATTTAAAATATTTTTCAAATTTCAAAATTTTTATAAAAATTTTATTTTTGGTGGTCACACGTCACCTCGAAAAATGTGAAAAACTCGACTATCTCAGAATTCGACGAAAATTGACAGGGCAGCTAGATTTTGCGAAGCGAATCGAACAGTGAGATCCGTTGTCCCATCTAAGCTCTATAAAAATATATATTTTAAATACGCATTAGAATGATAAATTATCATTTTACCCTTTTTAGTAAAATTTCAAATTTTTCCTGGGTTTCACATTCTTCCCACTTTAAAAGAATTTCATCCCCGAAATTTACATACACATGCACATACAATCACATGCATATGCGACAGTCAAATAATGCTAAGTGAACATAAGAATGTACCTCCATCCTCGAACAAGAAAGGGTAATTGGTACGGATAGTGTTCTCGCGCTCCCATGTCGCCCCATCCACTCCTCGGTGCTGCCACAACACCTTCACTAGCCGTACGGTCTTGCCTCGCAAAACCTGTTCTCGACTATCTATGATGTGCACCGGTCCTTCCACGAAGGTCCCATCCGCATCAACAGTCAACTCACCCTAATCCACCACATGTGTCGGATCTGGAGTATACTTCTGGAGCATAGAGACATGGAATATCACATGAACACCCGATAAATTTGGCGGTAATGCCAACTGGTAAGCCACTGCACCCACCCTTTCGAGTACCTTGAAGGGCCCGATATACCTTGGCAACAACGTTCCTCGCTCACCAAACCTGACCACTCCTCTCTTAGGCATCACCTTCAAGAAGACATGATCTCACACCTTAAACTCTAGAGTTCATCGTCGTCTATTAGCATAGCTCTTCTGCCGGCTCTATGCAATAAAAAGACACTTCTGAATCAAGTCCACCGTCTCTGAGGTGTCTCCAACCAATTCTAGACCTGTAGAAGACCTCTCTCCTATCTTCGTACAATATACTGGAGAACGACATGACCTCCCATATAGCGCCTCGTAGGGTGCCATCTGTATACTCGCCTAATAACTATTGTTATAGGCAAACTCCACCAAGGGCAAGTGATCTTCCCAGCTACCCTTGAGATCCAGGACGCATGCCTGTAGCATGTCCTCTAATGTCTGGATAATCCTCTCCGACTAACCGTCGGTCTAGCGATGAAAAGCAGTGCTCATCATCAGTTATGTCCCCATGGCCTGCTGAAAACACTCCCAAAAATGAGCCATAAACTTGGGATTCCGATGCAATACTATACAGATAGGTAGCCCATGCAACCGGACAATCTCCCATATATACAACCTGTAGAATTCCTTTAGTGTGAAGGTCATCCGCACAACCAAAAACTATGTTGACTTAGTAAGCTAGTCCATTATCACCCACACCGAGTCATGAGCCTGTGATGTCCATGGCAAATGGGTCACAAAATCCATCATGATATGCGCCCACTTCCACTCAGCTACTTCCAAGGGCTGGAGCAAACCTACTGGTCTTTAGTGTTCAGCCTTAACCTGCTAACACATGAGACATCGACTGACAAAGTATCCAACCGGCCTCTTCATTCCACTTCAGTAATACTGATGATGAAGATCATGATACACCTTCGTACCCCCTGGATGAACTATAAAATGGGAGCAATGAAACTCCCTAAGGATCTCCTCTCTCTAATCCGCCAACTGAGAAACCACAACCCTTCTTCAATACTGAAGACTACCATCCGAGTGAATAGTCTAGCCCTCGTCACCTGTACTTACCTCTACATGGTCCCGGATGGAAAATAGCTCCGTGTCCTAACTCTAGGACTCAATCACCCTACTCAGTAGAGATGGCGTAGCCACCAAACTCCCCAAAGTACCCTGAGTCTGACCCATATAACATAGCTCAAACTGTTCCACAGTCTCGAGCATCTGCCACTCTCGCAAAGCCACACTAGCCACACCTCCCCGTGACTTTCAACTGAGTGCATCAGCCACCACATTTACTTTACCGGGATGGTAATACAAAGTGAAGTCATAATCTTCAAGGTACTCCATCCACCTGCGTTGCCTCATGTTAAGGTCCCGCTGTGTAAAAATATACTTCAGACTCTTGTGGTCCGAAAACACTTCAAACTACTCACCATACAGGTAGTGATGCCAAGCCTTCAAGGCAAAGACAATGGCTGTCAACTCCATGTCATTTGTGGGGCAATTCTGCTCGTGATTCTTTAGCTGCTGATAACCAAAAGCTACTACCCTCTCGGATTGCATCAAAACACATCCCAGCCCGTCCTTCGAGGTATAACAATATACCATGTACCTCTGTCACCATTCTGGAACTATCAGAATAGGAGCCGAAGTAAGCCTCCTCTTTAACTCCTGGAATGCACTCTCACAAGAATCATTCCACACAAACTTGACCTTTTTCCGGGTCAACTTCATCATAGGCATAGCCAATCAGGAGAAATCCTCAATAAACCACTAGTAGTACCCTGCCAAACCCAAGAAACTACGTATCTCAAAGACTGACTTCAGTCTCTCCCAATTCATAATTGCCTAAACCTTTTTCGGGTCCACAGATACACCCGAAGCCGACACTACATGCCCCAAAAACATTACCTCCGTAAGCCAAAATTCACACTTGCTGAACTTGGCATACAACTGATGCTCTCTCAATGTCTGTAGAACAATCCTCAAGTAACCCTCATGTTCCTCATCAGAGTTGGAGTAGATCAAGATGTCATCAACAAAAACTATAACAAATTGATCAAAATAAGGTTGGAACACCCTGTGCATGAGGTCCATGAATGCCGCTGGAGCATTCGTCAATCCAAATGGCATCACTGTGAACTCGAAATGCCTATACCGCGTTTTGAACGTTGTCTTAGGGATAGCTTCCTCCCTAACCCTCAACTGATGGTAACTGGTACGAAGATCTATCTTGGAATAGACTCGTGCCCCTCTCAGCTGATCAAAAAAGTCGTCAATCCTCAGCAAAGGGTACATATTCTTGATAGTGACCCTATTCAACTACTGGTAATCAATACACAAACGAAGAGTCTTATCTTTCTTCTTAGCAAACATAATCAGAGCGCCCCAAGGTGAAGTGCTCGGTCTAATAAACCCCTTGTCCAATAATTCTTTCAATTGCACCTTGAGTTCTTGCAACTCAGTTGGTGTCATCTGATGCGGAGTCGTACAGATAGGCGGTGTACCCGGATGCAACTCAATAGTGAAATCTACATCCCTATGTAGAGGTAATTTTGGTAGTTTATCCAGAAAAATATCCTCATACTCGCACACAACCCGAAGTCGGCCAAACTCCTGCCTCACCTCATCCTCCAGGGTAAGGCTAGCAAGTCAACCCATCAACTGTCTATGCCATTTAGAGTCATACACAGCTTGGGGTAAAGCATACTGCTTCTCCCCTTGAAACTTGAAACAAACACCATAAGGCGTATAAGCCTTGATCCTCTTTCGATCACAATCAATGACAACTCGGTGTGCCGTCAACCAATCCATCCCAAGGATCACATCAAACTTCGACATGTCCAAGACCCTAAGGTCCACGGTGAGTAAAATCCCCAAGATCTCTAACTCATAACCTTGACATATCTGATCAATTCTTACCCCACCACCTAGGGGAGAACTCACATGCAACGGTTCTTCTAAGGTCTCAACTTCTAAGCCCAAGTCATCCACACATGATGCAGTAATAAATGAATGTGATGCAGTAGAATCAAATAATACTCTAGCCCATAAGCGAGGGAGTAGAAATGTACCCTATATTATCAACGGATCTACCAGTTCAGTCTGTGGCATCATAGCGTAGACACACCCTTGAGTCCCTGAAGTCCTAGTGTGTGAGCCCTGGCCTCGTCCTCGACCCATGCCTTGGCCCATCTGGCCAGCTTGCAGTGTCCCCATACGAGAAGTAGTAGGGCCTTGTGCTGCACCCTAAAACTGGTACTAGCTGCCCTGACCCATAGTAGGGCAGTGAGGAGCATACTACGTATGTGGTTGCTCCACTGAAGTCTGAGACTGCGATAACCCATGACCTTGGGATCCCTACCTTTGAGGATAATCCCTCTTCATGTGTCCTGGTTGGTTGCAGTGATAGCAAGTCCATTGGCCCGCTTGATAAGAAGGCCTACGATTTCTTCCACCCTGGGAAGACTAACCTTGGCCTTGGCCCTAATGGCTACGACCCTGTCCCTGAAATCCTTGCGGAGTAGAGGTCCACTGTTTCTTCCCTGCACTAGAAGAAGAGGATTGACCCTCCTTCTTCTTATCTTTCACACCCGCCTCCTGGATGTTCCGTGCATCATCCACCTCTCTTTCAATAGTCATTGCTGTGGCGACCATTAAGTCAAAGTCTTGTAGAAGAAGACCCACAATCTTGCCTCGAATGGACAACTTCAAGCCATCTTCGAACTTCCTCACTTTGGCCATATCTATGGCTACATAATCACCAATGAAACGTGCTAATTTCGTTAACTTAGCCACGTATTCCATCATTGACATCGTTCCTTGTCTGAGGTCTAGGAACTCCCGAGCCTTTGCATGTCTAGCAGCTATGGGAAAATATTTGCTCATAAAGAGCTCCTTGAACTCTGCCCAAGTCATGGTCTCAAAATTCCTTGAGTCCTTAACCCAATCCCACCCCACCGGGGATTCTCCTTTTAGTTGAAATGTAGCTAGCGTTATCTTCGTGGCATCGATGGTAATCTCCATAGCCCTCAAGATCTTGTCCACTAGTCGTAACCAATGGTCAGCCGCCATAGGATCCACCCTTCCCAGAAAGATCGGAGGATTGTGTGCCTTGAACTTCTGGAGGTGACTTGAACCTCCTTGACTCCCACTTGCACCTATATGTGCAATAGTAGTCGCCGCCGCACCAATAGCCTTCATAAAGGCTTGTTGGTCAAAGGCTAGTGTTGGTGGTTGGTTGTTCAATCCACCCCGACGTCCCCTTCCTCTAGTTGCCATCTACACACACATAAGATAGCAATAGATCAATTAGTTGATATCCCAAGTTAGGGATCAAGTATTTAGTAGACATTTACTCACTGAACTATACTGTTCATCCCTTTTTTTTTCCAAACTCCCAAGGTTATGTTTTCTAACCCCAGTGTATTCCCTTCCATATACATTTCTATCATGCATATAATTCACATAACAAGTAACACAAAGCATGTAGCAACTAGGGCACATAACACGAAATGCATATAGAATGCAATGGTCTATACCCGTGCCCATCGAGCCCTAGGTTATTCGTATGCCTAGGCTCAAATACCAAGCTATGACGCCCCAAATTCTGGGGGTCCATTGCTCACCCATCAACTCGCGGAATACCCGTGAATACTGAGTAACTCGATATCGCGCCGTAATGTCTCATTTACTAGGATCCATAATTTAACAAAATTCAGGCAGAGTCTCCTTTGTACGGGGAGCTCTACCCAAAACACAACCTGTCCAATATACATTCACATGACCCATCCGAAGCCCAATATAAAATAATGACCACACCCACTCCATTTATCCATACTTTTGACGCCCCTAAAATCGGGTTTCCTATGTCAATGTATGAAGTGTGACATTGAATTGTAAAAGTGTGACATTGGCCTATAAAAGTGTAACATGGCGTGTAAAAGTGTAACATGGCCTGTAAAAGTGTAACATGGCCTGAAAAAGGGTAACACTCTCATGTACCACTTTGACCTATAACACACACACCTATGGATCAAACATAGTTAATATAAGTTCAAATTCCAACCATTTTACATACATTACATGCCAAAATTTAATTACAAGTCTAATTTTCAAAAATAATGGATTGAAAGCCATAAGTCGACTTTTCTTCCTTTTTAAGTGCCCGAGTGAGTGCCGTCCATTGGCGTATAACCTGCACCTAAAATGTTTTCCCGTATATGGTGAGCCACGCCCAGTAGAGTAATTCCTATAGAGGCTATTCCCCACCTAAGAGCACGTGAAATGTTCACATTTGACATTTCATATTCACATGAACATTCCAAGTAAGAATATGCAACTCTATATTGGAATTCACCATGCCATGTAATGAAATGAGATGGAACTCACTCATGCAACTTTAACTCGAGTCCTCATCGACTCCCACAACACAATGTAACGCATATGTGTAAAACAACGTCTTTGATGAAATACATCCAAAGATCATTCTGAAATCAACCATATGTCATAAAATCATTTCATTTTTGGATGTTTACCATCAAATGAATAATTTATATATCAAACTCATTTGCCTTTATTAGGTATCGGATTCTGGAATTGCACCTCCGGCTCTATATGCCGTTACACTTTTATGGAATTTTACCACCGGTAAGTGTATGAACCAAGTGGCCAGCTTTTTCACCTGAGGGAGTGTCTAGCCCTACTTGCTATACCTGACATAATTTTTCTTATGCATGTAACCGTGCGACCAAGTAGGACATTCAATCCCACTTTTCCGAGCCCACCCTTCAATCACCAAGAATGATGCTTGAATGAACCATGCCTACCTCACACACACACACACCCATACTCATGCCTAAGCCCATGAATGGAATGCCTTTACGCTCTATGCTACAATGTTTAATATGCTATGAATGACATATGAACAATCTCAACATATCCATGGTAAGTTATGTTCTAAACATATAGATACCAAATTTGTGACAATGTCAATATAACACACGCATGCATACACATTGACACTTTTTCATAAAACAATTTCAAGCATGTTATCACAATCTTTATGTCAATAACACACTTAATCACAAAGGTAAATTATAACACACAACAACCCATGTACTAGCCCACATAACATTGGCCTAAAAATAGTCACAATTTCAGTCTTTATTAGGCCATAAAAACAGTCCTTAACAGGCCATAAAAATAGTTTCTAAACAGCCCAATAACTGTCCCAAAAATAGCCCACATATAAACCAATTTCACCCATTAAAACATATCCAAAAATAGTCCATTTGGACAGCCCATAAACAGTCATAAGACATCCAAATTTCAGTCACAAAACAACCACATAACAGTCATATTTTAGTTACCAAAAAAAACCCCTTAAGGTAGGAGTAAAACCAAAGTAGGATGCACCCTACTTCAATAGAAGTGTAGAATGAATACTAGAACTTCCAAGAACACCCCCAAAGCTCAAGATTTTGTTTTCTCCAAAATCTCACCTTTTGATCTTCGGTGAAAATCTTCGTTCTTGGTACCCACGCATAGCCCTTGTTGCGTAGATCAACTTTGATTCTTGGCTTGAGCGATTCCCACTGACGGATCTTCTTGAATCATAGAGACAAAGTTTGATTGTTTCCTTTTTTTTTCTCTCTTTCTCTCCAACATCTGAAACCAGCTGAATACCAGAGATATTTCTGCTGAAATTTATGATATTTATCCCTATTGATAATTTCCAAGGCTTGGCCCAAGTCGCGCCACATGTCTCCCTTTGTCTGGGTCCGTTTTTGCCCCGAAACGATTAAATTTTGTACCAGTTTAAGTTCAAAATATTTTATATGAAATTTGTTTAAACTATTTTCCCACTTTCAAATTTTTTTAAAAAACTTTGTTTTTGGGGGTCACCGGAAGCCCGTCGCCTTGAAAAATGTGAAAAACTAGACTATCTCGGAATTCGACGAAAATTGACAAGACAGGTAGATTTCGTGATGTGAATCCAACGGTGAGGTCTATTGTCTCATACGAGCTCTATAAAAATATGTATTTTAAATATGCATTTGGATGACAAATTATCATTTTGCCCTTTTTTAGAAAAAACTCAAATTTTTCCCTGGTTTCACAATATTACCCCGAGAAAATTTTGTGTCCCACTACTTCTTGAAATATACTTTCAGAAACTCTCCTTACAAGCATGATTTTTTTTAACACTTGCTTATGAATACATTTCATCTTTTTCCCCATGATCTTTTACTTTTTCTTTTCCAAAGCATGTCCATTTTGTTTTTTTTTCCAAAGCATGTGCACTTTTTTTTTTGGCAAGACAAACACTTTCATCCTTTCAAAAGCACCGAAGATTCACCCCTTTCAGTTTTAACAAGTACCAGCCACATAATTCCTTACATATACAAAATAATTTTCAATCTCAGGATAACCAAGGGGAAGGATATAATATCTCATGCGAAGCTTGGTCATTATATATGGGTCAACAAATGAATTTTCAATTAAGAGGGCTCCATCATGGCTTTTAAGAATAATAAAATTTCAAGAAACAAGGTTAAGGCTCAAAATATATCAAGAATGGCCTAAAATCATATATCAAGAGCTTTAGAAACACACTTCCTATGCAAATAACTCATAATCAAAGAGCTATTTATAGTATCAACATTGATCAAAGCAAAATAATGAGATTATTTAAGAAATAAAGATGAATGAAATTTCTTCTTTTTTTTTTGAGTAAATATAAATGTCACACTAAGAATGAATAGCTCTAAACTCACAAAGGACATCATATTATTCTCCATTATATGTATCAAGTTTCAAGGTCAAATATTTTTTGCATAACTTCTAACTCAAGCAAGGTCATACGTATACTGATATTTTAAGTTTCAAACGGGAATAAAATTTATAATATTAAAGTATACTCTAGAATTCTAAAACAGAGAAAAATATAAACAAGTTCAGATTTTCATTAAAATACTCTTTACCCAATCAATAGTCCCATCATATGCATATCATTCAAACAATTGGCAGATTAATACTCATTTTTTTAATTGAATTATAATATATATATATATAATTCAAAATGGGTCTTCATCACATACTCTAACTAAAAACAAATGCAAACTAAGAATGCAATTAAAACACCTAAAATCTTTTTTAAAAATTAAGCAACAATAGTAAAGAAAAAGATCTTCCATCACAAACTATTCCATCTCCAAACTAAATCATGCATTTTCCCCAATGTATATAGAAGAGAGAAATATCATAAAGATTAATCTTGGTAGGGTAGGAGAAATATCTTCCAGCACAAACTATTCCACCTGCTAATACCTGTTCTACCTTATCAGGTGATAATACTTTCTCAAACACCTCTAGCTCTTGTTGCACTCCCAGTCCTAAGAAAGATTTGAAAAATCATTAAAATGTGAGGACTTAGAACATTCCTTAGTACCTCCATCATAAACTGAATTAATAAAATAAACTTGAGAGTGATCTAGACAATAAGATGCATTAAATTGGGTTCCCATAACATAATCAATTATATTCACTTTGTGGAAATCATAATCCTCCCTAGGTTGCTTGTCAACATTAACCAAAAGAAAGCTTCATAAACCCATTCCTACAATTTATTAAAGGATTAGAAGTTGCAAGTAATGGTCTACCAAGTATAACATGAATTTGACTCCCTTAATGCACAACTGGTTGGGTGTCCAAACAATTTTGGCAATAGGGAAACAAAGCTTGTCAGCCTAAACATGTACATCCTCAACTATTCTCCTAGGAATTTTATTAGATTGTCTGCAAACTGAGGTGTGATGTAGGTAGGTTTAATCCCACCTAATTGTAACTACTAGTAGACAGAGTAGGGAAGTAAGTTGATACAGGCCCCAATATCAAGCAAATCTTGCTCAATCTTGAAGTTCCCCATGACATAAGATATAGTGGTACACCCTAGGTCTTTAGATTTAGGGGGAGTCTTGTGTTGAATTATGGCATTGGCCTGTTAAGTCCAAGAGACAATTTTTTGAACATTTTGATTTCGTTTAACATTGCACAAGTCCTTTAGGAACTTGGCATTAGAAATGATCTGTTTTATGGCCTCAAGAAGTGGAATTTTGATTTTTACTTCCTTGAAAAACTTGTAAATATCTGCATAGTTGCTCAATTTATGAGATTTCTTAATTCTTATAGGAAAGGCAGCAAGAACCGGACATGAAGGCTCCTCAACCTCTCTAGACGTAGTCTCATCAGGGGAGACTCAAATAGGCTTGAACACAAGTGTAAAGGTAGACTTAATGGGTGCTTGTGGTGTAATTTTTGTCAATTATTTTAGCACTCTGATTCGCAGTTTTTAGTGATCCGATTAATATTATACACCCAAGTATAAGTGGTCGAATTGTAGTTTTCTTGGTTTTAAGTCCAAGTATCGATCCCTCGAAGAGTTTTAATAATTTGGAATTGAAATAAAATAGTTAAGTTACTAATTCGAATAGGACAACATGTGATGTGAGCTTAGATTGATACCTAGTCTTAGTAAACATTATGTGTAGATAGAGTATGACAATAATAAAAAGTATCCTTCAATTAAAGGATCCCATATGCGTTATATTGGTTAAATATTGAAAATGCTACGTTAGAGCAATCAACTTCCATGTTATTGGCAAGTCAATTGGTAGGTCTGATGTATATAAACCATCACACAGCAACTTCTTAGGTTAGCTGGTGGTATCCATGACAATTGATTAATCCAAGAGCGTACATAATAAACCATAACACAACCACTTCTTAGGTCAACTGGTGGTATTAGTTATAACACAACAACTTCTTAAGTTAGCTGGTTATAGATGTGTCAATTGATTAATCCAAGCAAACCAGAAGGACAAGTCATTCATGAGGAATACTTGAATTATTCATTTGACTATATCTATGATATATACATACTAGTGAAACATACTCAGCGTTCTAGTGGAAGATAAACCATACTGATAGGAATGTCGTAGTTGTTAAACTGACAATGTTATCCTTTACACCAGTTAAATGATCTAAGTAATCCAGAAGGACAAGCCATTTATGAGGATCACTTAGGTCATTCATCTGATAGTTATGTATACATATATATATATATAAAAGTTAAACCCTAATAACCCAGAAGGACAAGCCATTCATGAGGATCATTTAGGTTTTGTACCATTCATCAATTAACATCATGAGCGTTCTGGTGGAGGACAAGCCATACCAATAGGAATGTCATGGTTGTTTTACTAGCAGGTTGATGATGCACTGATGACATACTTCCAGGCACAACACCGAAAGTACGTACATCACTGTATTCTACATGAAGCATATAATAGATAGATATATAAATATATAAAAAATCAGCATTTTCAAAATTTAACTAGTATTATACATATGTTTATATCTCACGAGAGGATATACGGAACTACTCACACCCTATTGCTACAGACAAGCAAGGGGTGTAGGCAATTTTCATTATAACTATAATTAAAATACAAAATCTAAAATGTCTTTCACAAGGAACAACTGAAATACAATCACCTTTATTATAAGTTATGACAACAAGGTGACGGCAGTTCAACTACCTGAATAGAAAAATACAACAGAAATATAGAAGTACAAAGTTTGGACTGAAGTGCATCACGGACCGGATCTTTTTGCAACTTCTCTTTTTCTCTCTTGGATTTCTCTCTAGAGCTCTCTTGGTTATGGCCTCCTTCCAAATGCATCAAGGCATGCATATATATAGTAATCAAGAGAGCATGAGGTCGAAAGATGATGATGATCCGCCAAAGGGGACCGTCTGGAAGGTTCCTCCACCGTCTGGACTGTGAGGCCTTGCTGGAATTTCCCACTTGCTTTGTATGCCGAATCCTCTTGTTTTAAAATTACGCTTTGGCCTTTTGTTCTTTTAAGCTTTTATACATTGCTCCTTGCATTCTCTGGTAATTCAATATCAAACCCTAAAAATTTTAAACATAACATACATAAAACCCTAATTACCGCACAAAACATAATTGACTCTAATTAATAGTTTTTAGTTATTTTATCACACTAATTGGACTTTATTAACTGTTCTAATTTATATATTGATTAAGGTTAATCACACTCCCCAACTTAAAACTTTACTAGTCCCTAGTAAATTTAAAAAAAAAAACTATTAACAAAATATAATAAAATAAAAACAGAGGTAAAATCATTTTTGTAGATTTTTCACGATTGCATTTAGCAGATGTAGCAAGCCTTTAAACTCCTAGGTGAGTCCTAGTGGATGAGTTTTGTCTCGTGAAGGTTTTCAGTGAAGCTACCTACAAACTTCAGTAATTAGGAATTCATGATTCATATTTTTCACAAGTAAAATTAAATTAATATTCCATCTATATTGTCAAGATATTTCCTTCTCTGATCACTATAAGAGTAACACACATTAGTTGTAATATTATCTATATATTTTTATAAAAACTTGTGTGCGTGTGTGTGTAATGATTTCTTTATTTTCAAAAATCACTTGAGAAATATTACCCTCTCTCCTAGTAGTTTTGATGTCAACCCTCCCCTGAAATACACTCAGCAAAAAGAACACACCTGTTATACTGACTATTCTCACAATTTACATGTGTTTGGGATACAGTTCACAAAGCAAATAATTTCACATGTAGTAATCAAAAGAACAGTTAGCTGAATAAAATGGAACTTTTGATATAATCTCATGAAAGAATATTAACACTATATTAAATATACTATTAATATTTTCCTTTTTAGAATTAATAGAACTATTACAAATATATGATTTCTGAAATCAAAAAGTACTTTATTAGGGTTGTAATGTGTCCATGGGTTTAAAGTTTATGAAATGACGTCACTGGATTTCAAATGCTATCTTTTAGTATTGTGGCACACACCATTTTTCAAGGATTTTGCATGTTTCTTTATATTTTTCCCATATTTTTCCAAGAATTTATTTTCTTTGATTGGGATCTTTCTTTTATTTTTCTTTAATTTTTTCTACCTTTCTTCTTCTTCTACCTTTTATTATTCTACTGTTTAAAAAGATGGTGCAAGAAAATTAGATAGCAAGGTAGGTTTAATATATTTTTATTTGGCTCGGGTGTTTCTTGGGTTTCGAGAAAAGAATTGATTTTCTTTTGAGCTCAATCATCGCTAACTACTGATATAATTTTGTAAAAGATATGGTTAGGGCTCAAGATTTAATCAAACATGGCCTAAGATCATTTTCCATATATCATATATATGTACAATTTATGCATGAAAGTTAAGTATAATGGTAACAATACAATTTAGTAAGTGCTAATCAAAACAAAGTTAATCAGATTATTCAAGGAAAGTTTACCGCTGAATCGAAGATTTGTATTTGAGTAGATGTAGCTTATCTCTCCAAGAAAGATTGGTTCAAAATCTGCAATAGGCTTTAGATCTCCACTATATACGTAATGAGTGTAATATTTCACAGGATTTTTGACAATAAAGAAATCTAATTCTACTTTTAAGACTAAGTTTAAACAAAAATATTAAGATAGTACACAATTAAAATATGAAAATCTCGCGTGATCAAATTAAGACTATTCTTGCAAGGCATGAGAATAAAAATGTAATTTAGCTGTGAATCATATGAANAAAAAAAAAGCAAAATTTACTGCTAGTCATAGAATTTGCATAGTATGGGGGTAAACCAATAGTCCACCTTTTTCTTATGAAAGAGATTCACAAATTGAGACATGGATTAAAAAAGAAAAAAAAACAAGTATCCATTAAAAAGGGAAAAAAAAAGAAGGGAAAATAGAAGAAAAGAAGGTCCTAGATTTTGATGAGNAAAATGTAATTTAGCTGTGAATCATATGAATTATTAATTCCTAACTTAACAACATGAATTTCAAAATTAATATAAACTAACTTAAGCACACTTTAGCTCAAAACAAAGAAATTTAAACACACAAAAATGCAAAACAACCAAGTTTAAAACACACGAAAGTTCAAAAGCAAATAAGTGCACAACAGAAATTAAAGTTTAGATGCATAAGTAAAAGTGTGTAATTAAAAAGCTGAGTGAAAGATAGCAGAGTTTTTCAGTAGAATCTTCAATTTTTTCTAGGAAATAGATGGGCCTCCTCTAAAATGTTCTTTCAGTAGCCTCAATATTTCCGCTTGGTTTTGTTGATAATCCTCACTACGTTTGTTGATATCTGTGATACTGTTACCAAGCTAGGTGACAGTGGTCTCTAATCCTAACAGAATCTGTCTATCAATTATGTCATCCACCGGTATGTATGATTGATCCTCTTGTGACTGTTGTTGTTCTAGTGGAATGAATTCTTCAGGGCCTTAGAATGACTCTTGTGCTGGAAGGGGTACCTCTGGTTGTTCTTCTTGTTGTCTTCCATGACCTTTTCTCAATGAAGTTTTATCTAATGGGCCAAAATGGTCTACAATCTTCCATGTTTGATCGATGATCACGCCTTTGTTCCTGCAAAGCTAAGAAACTAGCATAGCTTAGGGGAGTGAAGATTTCTTTTTATCCATATCAAGTACCATTTGATTCAGGATTAAATTCGACAGATCAATGGTATGCCCCATCCTGAATGCATATAGAAAATAAGCATGCTTAGTGCAGATTTGATTCTTTTGGGCATAGGGTAACAAACTGTGTAAGGTGATCAAGTTCAAAATTCGGTATTAATCAGTCAAGTCTCCTTGCTTGATATATTTATTTGGTCTACCCTAAGCAAATTCTGGATTACCCGTCACCACTCTCCCTGTGGTATCTAAATCAGGTAATTCGGTGTACGGGTATTACGGGATTTTAGGTCTTTGCATGGGTTGAAATAATTTGGGAGGCGGGTGTGGCCCGGATCCGATGGTGGCTGACCATTAGTTTTGACAAGTTGACAAGATCCTGATGGCTATGGAGATCACCTCTGATGCCACTAAGATAACACTAGCTACATTCCAGCTAGAGGGAGAATCCCAAGGGTGGTGGTATTGGGTTAAGACCTCAAAGAACTTGGAGGTAATGCCATGGGCAGAGTTCAAGGAGCTCTTTATGAGCAAGTATTTTCCGAATGTGGCTCGACATGAAAAGGCTCGGGAGTTCTTAGATTTGAGGCAAGGGAGGATGATGGTGATGGAGTACGTCACTTAGTTCACTGAATTAGCCCATTTAACTGACGATTATGTGGCCACAAACATGGCCAAGGTAAGGAAGTTTGAGGATGACCTGAAGTTGTCCATCCGAGGTAAAATTATGGGTCTTCTTCTGTAAGACTTAGACTTGATGGTCGCAACAGCTATGACCATTGAGAGAAAGGTAGATGATGCACGGAACATCCGGTAGATGGGTGTTAAAGACAAGAAGAAGGAGAGCCAATCTTTTTCTTCAAGTTCAGGTGTTAAAGAGAAGATAGAACTCTGTACCAGCTACCATCAGTTGAGGGTTAGAGAGGCGAATATCCTTAAGACGATGTTCAGAAAGCGGTACGAGCATTTTGAGTTCACTGTGATGCCATTTGGGCTGACGAATGCTCCGGCGGCATTTATGGATCTCATGCATAGGGTGTTCCAAACCTATTTAGATCAGTTTGTTGTGGTCTTCATTGACGACATTTTGATTTACTCCAAGTCTAAGGAGGAGCATGAGGATCATTTGAGGATTGTGTCTACAGACGTTTAGAGACCACCAATTGTACGCCAAGTTCAACAAATGTGAATTTTAGCTTACAGAGGTGAAATTTTTGGGACACATGGTGTCAGCTTCTGGAGTATCCGTAGACCCAGAGAAGGTCGTGGCGATTATGAATTGGGAGAGTTTCTAATGAGCCATGGGGACAAAGTTGCTGATGAGTACTACTTTTCATCCCTAGACGGACAGTCAGTCGGAGAGAACCATCCAGACTTACCCTGAACCATCAAACTCTAAAACTACGGGCTTGTGTCCTAGATCTCAAGGGTAGCTGAGAAGATCACTTACCCTTAGTGGAGTTCGTCTACAATAATAGTTACCAAGTGAGCATACAGATGGCACCCTATGAGACACAATATGAGAGGCCTAGTTGTTCTCCTATTTGTTGGATGGAGGTAGGGGAGAGATCTTCTATGGGTCCAGAATTGGTTGGAGACACCTCAGAGAAGGTGGACTTGATACGAAAACGTCTTCTCATGCCTCAGAGCCAACAGAAGAGCTACACTGATAGACAATGATGACCTCTAGAGTTTGAGGTGGGTGACCATATCTTCTGCCAGGTGATGCCTAAGAGAGGGGTGTTCAAGTTCAGTAAGTGGGGAAAACTATCACTGAGGTATATCGGGCCCTTTGAGGTACTTGAGAAGGTTGGTACGATTGCTTACCGGTTGGTGTTACGGCCAAATTGATCGGGTGTTCATGCGGTATTCCATGTCTCCATGCTTCAAAAATACATCCCAGATCCGACTCATGTGGTATTCCATGTGTGTTATCCCTTCTTATTTGAGGATGGAGGTACACTTTTCTAGTCATTCAGTGTTATATGAATGTTACATATGCATGTGTTTGAATGTATATGTGTGTGTGAATTTCGGGGATGAAATTCTTTTAAAGGGGAAAGAATGTAAAACCCAGGAAAAACTTGAACTTTTTCAAAAAAAGGGCAAAATAGTAATTTATCACTGTAACATGGATTTAAAATCGATATTTTTCTGGAGCTCGAATGGTGCAACGAACCTCACCATTGGATTCGTATTGCGAAATTGAGCTACCCTATCAACTTTCTTCGAATACTTAGATAGTTAGATTTTGCACATTTTACGAGACAATTGGGTGAAAAAAGACCTCTCAAAGGTCTCCAAAAACAAAATTTATAAAATTTTGTTATAATTGAATTAAAGTTCAAATAAAAATAATTTGAACTTAAAATGAATTAATATTAAGTTGTTTTGAGACAAAAATAGACCTGAAGTACTAAACGTGCGAGGCAATGTGGACTGCGCAATTAAGAAGTATAAATAGGGCCTAAATATCTGAAAAATCATATATTCTCACCCCTTATTCAATTGAGTTCAGACGTTGAAGGGAGAGAAGGGAGAAAATAAAATTTTCAAGCTTTCTTCCTTTGATCCAAGGAGTTGTGTTTGTCATAATCATTTGGACCAAGAATTAAAGTTGATCTATGCGGCAAGGCCTATGCATACGTACCAAGAACGATGTATTTCACCAAACATCCGAAGAAGGAATTTTGGGGAAAATCAAGTTTGGGAGTGGTGTTGATACCTTGAGGCCTTCTATCTTCTAGTTTTGCTTCGAGAGATAGGGTTTCCTCCAACCTTGGTTCATTTCTTACCTAAAGTGTCTGATGGGATGGGTAAGTGTGTGGGACAACACGGGAAGTTGCCTATTGTTGTGAAAATGTAGACATGGATATGAAAAAGGTCTAAACTAAGTTCTAGTTTGAATTTGATATTAATGGGCATGCTATGTAATTATATTATGCCTTGTGAATAATGTGTGAAATCTTGTATGATAACATGTTTTGTGATTTGAAGGTATTTTGCTAAATGCCTAAATAGAAATTAAGTTGTTATAGCATGGGTTATGTATAACAAGCTTGTGAATTTTTCATAAGGTGGCATATGTTGTTAATAGGTTAACATCAAGATATATTGTGGCATTTATGTGCTTATGATATAAATTGCCGTGAAAATTGTGAAATATGTGGTTGAATTGGGTCCATATGGCATCCGTGACATCTTGGACATAATTGTTGTTCGCAATGGTTCATTACATTGCATTTTGCACGGAGATATCACATCCATTGGCATGAGTGGGTGTGTGTGCATGGTGTGATCAAACACCATTCTTGCTGTTTGATGCTGGGTTCTGAAAATATTGGATTGGAAATCCAATTGAGTTGCATAGTCACATGAAAACATGTGTCAGGTATAGCAAGAAGGGATAGATCCTCCTTCAGGTGCAAGGCCCCGCTACTTGGTTCATACAATCCCCTGAGGTGAAATTGCAGAAAAGTGTAATGGTGTACGGAGCCAGTGGTGCGATTCCAAAAACCGATACCCAATAAAGACACATAGTTTTGTTTGATAAAGTGTTCATTCGACGGAAAACATCCAATAATGACATGGTTTTAAAAACACGTGAATTGTATTTCAAAAAGATCATTGGATGTATTCCACCAATGACGGATTTATTACACATTGTCATTGCATTGTTTAGTGGAAGTCGGAGAGGACTCAAGTTTAGATACATGAGTGAGTCTCATCTCATTTCATAGTATGACATAGTAGAATTCCAACATATACTTGCATATTCTTGTTTGGAATGTTGTTAGTATGAATGTTGAATGTAAACATTGCATATGCACTTAGGTGGGGAGTAGCCTCTGTAGGAAATACTCTACTGGGCGTAGCTCACCCTATACGGGAGTACATTTTAGGTGCGGGGTTCATACTAGCGGAGGACTTGCATTCAGGGCCTCAACGATGAAGAAAAGTCGGGTAGTGGCTCTTGAAAACAAGCTATTTGTAGAACTTTTGTTAAAGTTTTCTTGCACACGTAGATGTATGGAATGGTTTGTAATAAACTTTTTTATAGTAAATTATATGTGAAAAACAATGTTATGCATACTTTAGATGAAAATGAGATTGTTTGGAATGGATTGAAAATCAAAAATGGGTGAAACAGGCAAAAGAGGACAGAGAGTACCAGTTATGTGTACCGGTACAGGCTGTCCAGAAAGCAAAGTGTACCGGTACCGGCACAGTCTGTCCAGAGGAGAAACAGTACTGGTACTCTTTCCAAAACTTTGAAACAAAAATATAAATCGTTTTGCCAAGTCTTTGGGCTATGTATCATTTCATTCAAATGATGTAATTGGACAACAAAGAGGCATCGGTTGTGGTACTTTGAACCACGGTTAAATTAACTATCAAAATATACATGGGTTACACGTGTGGGTTATAATCCCAATTAAAGGGATATTAATGACGTGTTGTCGAATTGTGCGGCACTCATGGATATTTTTGCGGGTTGACGAGTCCTCAATAGTTAAAAAAATGACCCCCGATTTTAGGGGCGTCACTCACAGCTTGGCATCAGAGCCTAGGTACATGATTTATCTAGGGCTGGATGGGCATGGGTTTAAACCATTGCGTTCATTGTGCATTTCATGTTATGTGCTAAATTTTGCAACATGATTATGTGTTATATGTTATGTGAATTATGTGCATGATAGAAATGTATATGGGAAACGAAACACTAAGATTAGAAAACATAACCTTAGGTTTTGGAAAAAGGTATGAACGGTATAGTTTAATGTGTAAATGTCTACTAGTAGGTGGCACACGCACTAGTAGTGAGAGAAGGAGAAAAATCTCAAAGTTTTAAACTTGATCCCTATCTTAGGATACTATGTGAGTGGTCAATTGCTATTTTACATGTGTGTAGATGGCAAATTGAGGAAGAGGACGCTGAGGCGGTGGGTGGAACAACCAACCACTACCGGCCTTTGACCAACAAGCCTTTGTGGAGGCTATTAGTGTGGCGACTGCCACTATTGCACAAGTTAGTGCTACAGCTGCTACCATTGCACAGGCTAGTGCAAGTGTGAGTTAAGGAAGCTCAAGTAACCACCAAAATTTCAAGGCACACCAACCTCTGAATTTTTAGGGAGGGCTGGATCCGATGGTGGCTGACCATTAGTTCTGACAAGTTCACGAGATCTTGAGGGCTATGAAGATCACCTCCGATGCCACTAAGATATTGCTAGCCACATTGCAGCTAGAGGGAGAATCTCAAGTGTGGTGCGATTGGGTCAAGACCTCGAAGAACTTAGAGGTACTGACATGGGCAGAGTTCAAGGAGCTCTTTATGAGCAAGTATTTCCCGGCTGCCGCTCGATCTGCGAAGGCCCAGGAGTTCTTAGATTTAAAGCAAGGGATGATGATGGTGATTGTGTACGTGACTAATTTCAACGAATTAGCCCATTTTGCTAATGATTATGTGGCCACAGACATGGCCAAGGTAAGGAAGTTTAAGGATGGCCTAAAGTTGTCCATCTAGGGTAAAATTATGGGTCTTCTTCTGCAAGACTTAGACTCGATGGCTGCGATAGCTATGGCTATTGAGAGAGAGGTAGATGATGCACGGAACATCCGGGAGGCGGGTTTTAAAGACAAGAAGAAGGAGAGCCAATCTTTTTCTTCAAGTTTGGGGGAGAAGCAAAGGACTTCATCTCCACAGGGCCACGACTATCAAGGCCAAAGCCAAAGTCAGTCCTCCAAGGGCGGAAGAAATTAGAGGCCTTCCTACCAGTCAGGCCAAAGGACTTGCTATCATTGCCACCATCCAGGGCATATGAAGCAGGATTGCCTTTTATGGGGCATCTCAATCCCAGTCATCGGTGGGGTAGCCACAGACACACTTTGTTCCTCCCTACCCCACCATGGGCTAAAGAAATCAGATACAGTTCTAGGGTGCTGCACAAGGGCCTACTACTTCAGAAGCAGGGACTCAATAATCAGGCCAGATGGGCCAAGGCATTAGTTGAGGCCAAGGACAGGCCTCACAAGCTGGGACTTCAAAGACCCAGGGGTATGTCAATGCCAATATTCCTCAAACTGAGCCAGTAGATCAATTAGTGATACAAGGTACATTTATACTCTATCGCTTGTGGGCTAGAGTGTTATTTGATTCTGGTACATCACATTCATTTATTGCTACATTATGTGTGATAGACTTGGGCTTAGAGGTTGAGACCTTGGAAGAGCCATTGTATGTGAGTTCTCCCCTAGGAGTTAGGGTGAGAGTTGATTAGATATGTCAGGGTTTTGAGTCAGAGATCTTAGGGATTCTACTTAGTATGGACCTTAAGGTCATGGACATGTCAGAGTTTGATGTTATCCTCAAAATGGATTGGTTAACTGCACATCAAGTCCCATTGACTATGATCAAAAGAGAGTAACTGCTTATACACCGGACAGTGTTTGTTTTAAGTTTCAAGGGGAAAAGCATGGAGCTTTACCCTAAGCCGTGTATGACTCTAGATGGCACGGGAAATTGATGGGTTAACTAGCAAGCCTTACCCTGGAGGACAAGGAGAGACAGGAGTTAAGTCTACCTTGGGTTGTATGTGAGTATGAGGATGTTTTACTAGATGAACTACCGAGATTACCTCCACATAGGGACGTAGACTTTATCATTGAGTTGCATCCTGGTACATCGCCAATTTCTATGACTCCACATAGGATGGCATCTGCTGAGTTGCAAGAATTCAAGGTCCAATTGCAACAATTGTTAGACAGGGGCTTTATTAGACAAAACACTTCACCTTGGCCCACTCCGGTATTGTTTGCTAAGAAGAAGGACAAGACCCTTCGACTAATCATAGAGTATCGACAATTAAGTAAGGTTACTATCAAGAATAGGTACCCTTTGCCGAGGATTGATGTCTTGTTTGATCAGCTGAGAGGGGTGCGGGTATATTCCAAGATAGGTCTCTATACCGGTTACCATCAGTTGAGGGTTAGGGAGGCGGATATCCCTTAGACGGTGTTTAGAATGTGGTACAGGCATTTTGAGTTCACTGTGATGCCATTTGGGTTGACCAATGCTCCGACGGCATTTATAGATCTCATGCATAGGGTGTTCCAACCTTATTTGGATCAGTTTGTCGTGGTATTCGTTGACAATATTCTGATTTACTCCAAGTCTAAGGAGGAGCATGAAGATTATTTGAGGATTGTTCTACAGACATTAAGAGACCATGCTTGAGAAAATTCATTGTTGTTTCCTAACCTCTAAACAACACCTTTTAGCATGTATATTATATGGATGAAGGGGAGTGTCACTCTCATTGCGATGATGTCAAAAGAAAGGGCAACGAAATGGTGGATGAATGAAATGTCAAATGTGTGTGTGTGTGAAAAAATATGCTCCCCAAGCGCAAGGAGACTTTCACAGATCGTGTTTTACATGGTGGTATTCCAAGGTCATTTCGATGGGGAAGGTAGTAAATTGAGGGGAAGGTGATTTTGGTAGAAAAAAAGTGTAAAATCTTTGATTGTTAGAAGTTGTTTTGATGCTAGGAAAATGAGAAACAAATGTTGGTAGATCCAAGAGGTCACTCCAATAGGAATACCGTTTCAACTCGAAACCCTTCTCCAATAGAGCATGAATGAACGAATGATTAGTGGGAACCTAGGGATAAGTTTAGTGAGTATCTAAACATAAACCGTGATTAGGCCCACGGAATATCAAAGACTCACCAAGTTATGCACCCTCAACCCAGTCAAACCGAACCATTGAACTTTGAAAGAAGGGAGGAGAATGAGTTGAAAATGGTATACCTAAGTGGAGGTTCCCCTTAGTTTTGCCAACTAAGAGATTTAGCTATTCATGCTTAATGTAAAGACAACAATGTAATGAGAATATATTATCAAGAAATGAAGATTGAAGCTAAATATAAATGAAATGCACAAATACAACTTCCGAATAATTATATATTTCCTTCACCTCTTACTAAAGATTGGATGAGAAACTACTCACTCTTCATGGCTTTGGTAAAGCTAGAAAAGTGAGTGATGTTCATTCCTCCAAGTAGAGGAGTTACAAGGTAAAATACTTTACACAAGGAGCTGATCTTCGACAAAGAACGAGTGAATCACGTTCCACCCTTCATAGCTTTGGTAAGCTGTAGAAAAATGGAAGAGTTTCACTCCTCTAAGGGAAGAAGGAAGCTCAAAAATGGAAGTAAAAGAAAGCAATAATACAATAAAAGAAAGCAATACATAAAGAAAAGGAATGTGCAACAGAGCAATAATACTTTTGGAGGGTTTTCCACTACCAAAAGATGAATGTTTTACAAGTCTTAAGGGGTGGTATTTATAGGTAACAAAGGAGGGTGAAACTCTTGTTTGGTGGCTTTGAATTACATGAAAGTCTTGTTTGGTGGCCTTGAATTACATGAAAGTCTTGTTTGGTGGCCTTGAATTCTTTGATCCCCCTTTGTTTTGAGCTTTGATAATTTGCACCCCAGCAGTTTGTAGGTTTAATGCAATTGGCTCCCCCAGTAGTTTGTAGATTTGAAGCACAACAATTAATGCATTATCTTTTATTTACACACTAACCCTAATTTAATTTATTTTGACTATTTTAACTTTATTCAACTAACACAATTTACCTATTAAATTATGCCTTAATTAGGGTTAATCACACCCCCAACCTAAACATTACTAGTCCCTAGTAATAAATAACAACATAACAAAGTAAAACAACTTTCGTAGATAACACGATTGCATTTAGCATATGCAACATGCCATTAAACCCTTAGGTGATCCCAAGTGGACGAGTTTTGTTTCGTGAAGGTTTCTAGTGAAGCTACCTACAAACTCAAATTAAAAAGATGTGTATATGTAAGATTTCCTATCATAATGAGTTAGCAACAGGATCGTTGAGACACACATCCCTTAATTTTGAATTGTTTCCCGAACACTTCTCTGTCATTGGTACGTACTCTATACAAAAATAAACACTTATTACATTGGTATTTGGAATTTCCTGTGTAGTAGAAATGACCATTTTAGTAGCAAGAATTGTTATATAAGAAACATTCCACTTTATCACCTTGTATGGATAGCTTGGATTTGTCAAACCACTCTTAGAATGCTCTCAGCAAAAAATTCACTCCGATTATAGTGACTTCTCTCTCAAAGGGCATGTGATCAGAGAGGATTGCCAATCAAAAAATCACATGCACAATTAGAAAGGGAGTGAAAGTCTTAAGAAACTAGACCAATCATGTTCTTGGCATAATCTCACGGAAGAATATCAATGCAATTAAATAAATACTATTTAACATACCCCAATTTTTGGTCGACAACACACACATGCATCAGACTTGAGATCAATTAGGACTTTGTATAGGTTGTAATGTGGCCATAGGTCAGTGGCTAACGAAATGATGTCAATGATATTCAAAAGCTATCCCCGTTTTAATGTAGTGTAGCACACCTCTTTCGTACTTTTCAATCTTTTGCCTAGAAATGATATTTCTTTCTTTCATTTTTCTCATTTTTCACTTTCTTGGCAATTCCCTATTTTTTTTGTTTCTGTTGTTTCTCGGTTGTTTCCATCGATTCTTCATTGAACAATAGCCACCATCTTGTTTTCTATTTTTCTTGCCTTTCTAATTAATACCGATTTATAAGAGGGTGCAAAAAAACTGGATAAGAAGGTATATTAAGTGTATTTTCTTGTGACTCAGTTATCATATGGGTTTTTTCGAAAAAGAAATCATTCATTGAAGAGTCAAACATAGCTAACTAGAGATATAATTTCGCAAAAGCAATTACTAAGGCTCAAAATCAACTCAAAGATGCCCTAAAATCCTTTCTTAAGTATGTGTCTATGTATGTGTCGCATGCAAAGGTTCCCTGTGGGATATGTCAATAGATTACTTTAGTTGCATTTAATCAAAGCAAGTTTAATGAGATTATTCAACAATTGAAAGTGAAAGAGCTTACTTGAGTAAATATTGATTGTCTCTCAGAAAGCATCGCAAGGCTCAAAACTTACCATAGTATTCTTCGTTATCTCCACTGGTTATGTCAGGTTTTCAAAAAAGTGTTGGTTATATATCAATTATATTTTCGAGTCTGGTAATTCTGTACCTTAAGAATAACAAATACCAGTGTACATTTGACATTTAAGCATAGAAAAAACATCATTTTTCAAGGAAATGAGGTTTTTTTTTTTACTAGCATTCGAACTCAAATAAAAATCAAAGTTATTTATATACACATTTGTCTATGAAAATTGAAAGAAGACTAAATACACACATTGAACTTGGAAAACTATGGCGTCTTAGGATAAGTCTCAACCCACGCTAGAGGTTGGCATTTTAGGACATTCCTTACTCGGCCCACATCTCTATTTCAACAAAAAGACTTTGTACATAAAAATATTTACACAAAAAAAAAAAAAAAAATTGGGACCATTAACCTTCATCCCCAAAACACGTTTTTCCATATCTTTGTCATTATTAGTAAACATTAATCCGAGTCATCGCTTGTGTCTATGTCATTATTAGTGACCCTTCCAACTTCTTGTCACACATAACGTGTAAGTCCCGGACTGGTATAAGATGGCGTGTCAGGAAAATCCTTACTCTGCCCATACACTATCTAGTTTAATCGATCGGTTGCCCAACCCGAAATTGGTTCAGAACACTGATTGTATTTTTTCATGTAAAAACACATGCCACATTGCTTACAAGCACATAGTCGTTTGGCATGACGGCGTTTAGCAAAGTGCTTCTACCGCATAGGGGTTTCGCTTGTTCTTCTTGGATTTCATTATTTCTTACCAATTTTGCTTTTCTCATGATCACAGCATGTACGTCAGATGAAAAAGTGCGCAAGACTCTTAGACTAAACCAGAAAAGTTTAACAACCATGCTTTCTATGTTTTAAAACTCACTATCTGGTTCTTTAACGTATGTCAGTCACAAAGACGATTAAAGCTAACTTATTGATATAATTATTAAATTATACAAAATACAAGGCGAGGTATACAATATGATCAGAAAAAGCAACAACCTAAAAAAATAAATAAATTTACGGGCACAAAATATGAACTGTAGTTCTCACCCCCCAACGTAAACTGAAAATTTTCCGCAATGTCTCGAATTTACCGATATGTTGAACTTGGAGATGAGGTTGAAAGGTAGAGATATTGTTCCTCTGTTGAAACCTACACAAATTAACCTTCTATATGCAGATCTGGGTTTTCGCTAGGACAAAAACCCTTGATTTTAAATGCGGACAGAAGAAAAAGAGTCATGTACAAATCGAGTAAACAACTGCCAATCATGAGACAAACGACTAGGTGTTCGGGGAAAATGGTCATGGGACTGTTGGGAGTTGGGTCGTGTTATAGAGAATAGCACAACATGAATAAGAAGAAGAATAAGACGAAGAAAGAGGGAAAGGCGGTGGGTGTAGAGATCTGTTTAGTTGCCGAAACCAACAAACAAAATACAACAATTAATCAACTCAAGGGAGATTTGGGTTAGGCTGGAAACCCCTCAGCCTAAGTGTGAGCAGAAAAAGAGCAGTCATGAACAAATACAAACATATAAGGTAAATTATTAAACAAAGGATTGGGTCGTCGGTGTATATAGTCATGGATTTGCAGGGGGTGAGTTGTTTTTATAGAGAACAGAGAGAACGACGAAAAAAAAAGAAGAGAAGAAAAAGGGGAGACCAATCATCGGTGGATGGGAGAAAAAGGAAAAAAAATTTGAAGGCCTTACAAAGGCATCCCATTTTTTTTTTCTTTTTGAGTGTCGGCAGCTGCATATCCGCGCAAAATATTCCCACAAACATTGTTGTAAGATGAAAATAGTGCAACCTCACCCCCCAACTTGATTCATGCATTGTCCTAAATGAAACAAAAAATGTATTATATTCAATGACGGACAATAAAAAAATTAGTAGGGTTAGAGAACACCTAACACTTGAGCTTTGACAAAAACACCAATTTCTGCGACTAAGAAGAACAAAACTATACGACAAAAGAACATAATTAACATGGAATAAAAATAAAGTAAGTAAATAAAAGCTTGTACATTGAAAAGCAGAAAAAAAAACTAATTATTCTTCCGCAACTTCCGGGTATACCGGATCCATTAAATTCTCCTCCACCACTTGTTCCTCAAAGCCCCCGAAAAATGGCTTAAGTCTTTGGCCATTGACCTTCAATGTATAGACATATTCGGAGAGCCGAGAGTTGTGTAAATGCACTTTTTACCCGGGCTCAAATGACTTCCTCACAATGTATTTGTCATGAAAGATTTTAGCCCGTTCCTTTGAAATTTTTGAGCTTTCATACACATCTCTTCTAACTCATTTAGCTCTAACTTTCTTTGCACTCGGGGCATTCTTAGATTGAAGTTCAAAGTTTTGATGGCCCAATAGGCCTTGTGTTCCATTTTGACTGGTAAATGACAAGTCTTTGCATAGATAAGCCGATAGTGAGACATGCCTAAAATAGTCATGTAGGTGGTGCGGTATGCCCATAGGGCATCAGTCAATCTATTTGACCAATCTTTCCTATTGGGGTTCACCATTTTCTCCAAAATATTCTTGATCTCTCTATGGGCCAACTCGGCTTGGCTATTGGTTTGTGGGTGGTATGCGGTGGACACTTTATGAGTGACGCCGTATTTGAACATTAAAGATGCAAATGACCTATTGCAGAAATGTGATCCACCATCACTTATCATTGCACGAGGCATCCCAAATCTCGAGAAAATGTTGTCCTTGAGAAACTTGACCACGACCCAGTGGTCATCGGTCTTGGTTGGGATTGCCTCCACCCACTTGGATACATAGTCCACTACCAGTAGGATGTATAGATAGCCAAACAACATAGGGAAGGGACCCATAAAGTCGATGCTCCAACAATCAAATATTTCTATAATAAGTACAAGGGAGAGGGGCATGATGTTTGTTTAGGTCACACTACCCAAACGTTGGCATCTATCACATTCTTTACAAAATGAAACATAGTATTTGTTAAGTGAGGGTCAGTAAAAACCTGATTGAAGAATTTTCGCCGAAGTTTTCTTTGCTAAGAAGTGACCACTGCATGCTTGTGAATAGCAGAATGAAAGGATTTCCTGTTGTTCATTTTCTGGCATGCATCTCCTCATGACTTGGTCCGGGCAGTACTTGAACAGGTATAGGTTGTCGAAGTAAAAATACTTCACATCTGCCATAAATCTCCTTCGATCCTCTGGGTTCCAATGCAGAGGTATTTGTCCTGTTGGAAGATAATTACATATATCAGCATACCAAGGATAGATAGAATGAATTGAAAATAAATGCTCATTAGGGAAGGAATCAAGGATAGGAATGTTCTCATCAGTCTCTTCCACCACCAGTCGAGACAAATGGTCTGCCACCACGGTCTCCACTCCCTTCTTGTCTTTAATGATAAGATTGAACTCTTGGAGTAGGAGGATCCACCGGATAAGTCATGGTTTGGCATCCTGCTTAGACAACAGAAACTTCAAAGCAGAGTGATTAGTGTAAACCACTATCGGTGAACCAATAATGTAAGAACGAAATTTGTCTAATACAAATACTACCGCTAACAGCTCATTTTATGTGGTAGTGTAATTCATTTAAGCTTCATTGAGTGTTTTGCTAGTGTAGTATATTACTAAGGCCTATTATCCTCCCTTTGACCGACCATTGTACCGACAGCGTAATCACTCGCATCACACATAAGCTCGAAAGGTAAATCCCACTTGGGTGGTCACATAATCGGAGGTCTGACAAGCATGCTTTTGAGTTTTTTAAAAGATGCCTCACAATCATCCGACCACTCAAATGGGACATCCTTAGACAATAAATTGGTCAAGGATCGGACCAATGTACAAAATTTTTTTATAAAGCGACGGTAAAACGAGCATGGCCTAGAAACGATCTGATATCTTTGACGACTCTTGGTGTAGGGACGTTGGAGATGGCCACCACCTTTGATTTGCCAACTTCGATACCCCTTGCCGAAACTATATGACCGAGAACAATTCCCTTTGTCACCATGAAGTGACACTTCTCCCAATTGAGGACTAAGTTATTTTCCTCGCATCTCTCTAAAACTTTCTCTAAATTTCTCAAACATCCATCAAATGAGTCCCCAAACACTGAAAAGTCATCCATAAAGACCTCTACTATCTTCTCCACCATGTCACTGAAGATCCCCATCATACAACGTTGAAAGGTTCCAGGGGCATTACATAGCCCAAAAGGCATGTGACGGTACGCAAAGGTACCATAGGGGAAAGTGAACGTGGTCTTTTCTTGATCTTCCAATGCAATCTCTATTTGATTGTAGCCAGAATATCTATCTAAAAATAATAGAATAGATGCCCCGCTACTGTTTCCAACACTTGGGCGAGGAATGGCATTAGGAAGTGGTCTTTTCTTGTGCAAAGGTTAAGCTTCTGGTAGTCAATGCAAACTCTCCACCCGGTGATCACTCTTGTCGGTATAAGCTCATTCTCATCATTCTCCACCACCGTGACTCCATATTTCTTGGGTACTACTTGTGTGGGGCTAAACCACTTACTATCAGAAATTAAAAAAATGATGCCCACGTCAAGTAGTTTCAACACCTCATCCCTCACTACCTCCTTCATGATGGGATTCAACCTCCTTTGTGGCTGTCAGGAATGTTTGGTGTCCTCCTCTAAATAAATGCAGTGGGCGCAAATGAGAGGACTTATCCCCTTGATGTCAGCAATTGTCCATCTAATTGCTCCTTTATGCCTTTTTAATACCTCCAAAAGTTCTTTTTCTTGTTCCACATTCAATGTTGAGCTAATAACCACCGACAATGTTTCACCTTCCCCAATATAAGCGTATTTCAAGTGGGAAGGTAAAGATTTTAATTCCAAATTGGGCTTTTGCCCTTTTGAAGGGAAAATCTTTTTGTCTTGGTGTGGGAGTTTCTCAAAAGTAGGGATCCACCTTTCCAACCCTTTCAAACTTTCTAACCCCTCTTGCTCATCAAATTTCTCTAGATCAACATTCTCTTCTTCCTTGAACTTTAACATCCCCACAAGTTACAAATGTTCCTCCACCAATGTGTCAATCCTATTGACTTCATTTACTTCCTCATCATCACCCGATTGCTTGGCCAAGTTGAACACATTGAGGTCCAATGTCATATTCCCAAATGCCAACTTCATTAGACCATTCCTGCAATTTATTATGACATTAAATGTAGCAAGGAAAGGTCTTCCAAGTATTACGGGAATTTGGGAGCTAAGGTTTGCAATAGGGTGTGTATCAAGCACAATGAAATCGACTGAGAAGTAAAATTTATCAATTTGAACTAAGACATCCTCAACTACTCCCCTTGGTGTACAAATACAACAATCCGCCAATTGAAGTATGATTGAGGTGGGCTTCAACTCCTCAAGCTACAGCTGTTGGTACACCAAGTAGGCTAGAAGATTCACACTTGCCCCCAAATCGAGGAGTACTTGCTCCACTCGATAATTTCCAATGGTGATGGCAATGGTTGGACAACCAGTGTCTTTCAATTTGGGAGGAGTGTTGGTCCTCAATATTGATCTCACTTACTCGGTGATGAATGCTTTCTTGTGGACATTCAATTTTCTCTTCATCGTGCATAAGTCCTTCAAAATTTAAGCACATGACGGAATTTGCTTGATGGCGTCGAGGAGTGGAATGTTAATCTTCACCTGCTTAAACATTTCCAAAATATCCGCATAATTAGCCCCCTTGACAAGTGGTTTAAAATGACTTTGGAAAGGGGCAGGCATGGGAGGAATAAACACACAATCATTAATTAATTTTTCTTTCTCAACGACCTCTTTTTCTTTCTCTCCACTCACCTCACTCTTGTCGACGTCACCCAATATATCTTTTTTTTTTGGCAATATGGTCTTGGGTGAGGCCGTTGGAAAAATGGTTTTGTTAATTTCTTTGCCATTGCGGAGGGTGGAGACAGCCTTGAGTTGTTCGCAACTCTCTCTCGAAGGTTCTGTTGACTCAACAAAGTGTTGACCCCTAGGGTTCTCTTGTGGTTGAGCGGGGAACTTCCCCTTTTCTTGTTGAGATGCCCCTATGGAGTTTGTCAACTTTGTAAGTTGGGCTCTTACATCATTGATGGTTGTAACATTTTGGTTATTGATGACGGTTTGACTTTGAATGAAGGAATGGACCATATCCTCCAAATTCTTTTTGTGCGTAGGTTGGTATGTGGATGAATTGGATGGGCCTTGAGAAAAACTTTATGGAGGTGGATTTGGTGAAAAATTATGTGGTGGTGGATTTGATGAATACCCTTGTGGATTGGTCTGGGGTATTGAGAGCTAGATGCTTGCCCTTGGCCATGGTATTGGTTTTGCTTAGGAGGCGTGGGAGATGCATATGCAGTTGAACCATGAGGAATGGGATTTTCATTTCTCTAACTAAAATTTGGGTGATTACTCTAACCCAGATTGTAAGTATTTGAATTGGGATAAAATGATTGCCTCGTTTGGTTGAAGGCGTGGACTTGTTCATGGTACGCTACTTTAAGGGTCGGAATGTTTGGGCAATTCGATAGAGAATGCTCCATACATTCATAAATTGAACAACCCTCCTCGGTTTGTGACACATTAGACACCTCGTGTCTCTTATTGACTTCAACACTCTCAACTTTCCTTGACAATTTAGCAATTTTTAAAAACAACTCTTCCCGATCTCTTAAATCACAAATCCCTCCCCCTTGAGTTTGGCAACTCTTTTTAGGAGAAGACCTTGGTACAATGGTGGGATCTATAATGCCCCATGATTATGCATTTTGTGCCAATGTATCAAAGCAATCTAAGGCCTCATCAGGTTCTTTGTTCAAAAACTCCCCATTACACATCATGTCAATGAACTGTCGATGGCCCGGTGTGATTCCTTCATAAAAGTAACTCCCCAATTGTCATGGTTCAAAGCCATAATGTGGAGGGGATTGTAGCAATTCCTTGTACATCTCCCAACATTGATAGCATTGCTCATTGGGTTTTCTAAAAAGTTTTGAATTTGCTTTTTTAAGGTGGTGGTTTTATGCACCGGAAAGAATTTATTCAAAAACTCAGAAATCATTTGGCTCCACGATGTGATGGTTCGAGGCCTTAAGGAAATAAGCCACATTTTTGCCTTGTCTTACAGGGAAAAGGGAAATAATTTCATTCTATCTATCTCTTCCATCCCATGATTGGGGAGGAAGGTTATAACTATTTCCTCGAAATCCCTTATGTGTGAATAGGGGCTCTGAGTTTCAAGTCTGTTGATCATGGGAATTAGTTGCAACATCCCTAACTTAACTATGAAAGATGAGCTTAGACCGGAAGAAGGATGCATGATGATGTGGTGCTTCTTGTAGGTTGTAGGAAATCCCTCATTGACCTCACTGGGGCATGCTCGGGTTGTTCTTGGTCAATATTCATGGTAGGGGCCAAGTTTTGTCTAACAAGTCAGTTTCGGTCGTTCCGCCTCCACACAAAACAAAATATATACAAACAAACTTATACACAAACAAGATTATATACACGAAACAACGTACCTCAGCCCCTGATGAAGATCATGGGACTTACCTTCGTCGTCCAAAAATCACCTTCTTGGTTTGACACTTGCCTTCCCCAGCAACGGCGCTAAAAATGCTTGAAAAAATTCCTTGTTGTTTCCTAACCTCTAAGCATCACCTTTTAGCGTGTATAGTATATGGACGAAGGGGAGTATCACTCTCCTTGGGATGATGTCAAAAGAAAGGGGCAACAAAATGGTGGATGAATGAAATGTCAAATGTGTGTGTGTGTGAACAAAAATGCTCCCCAAGCGCAAGGAGACTTTCACATATTGTGTTTTACTTGGTGGTATTTCAAGGTTATTTCCATGGGGAAGGAAGTAAACCGAGGGGAAGGTGATTTTGGGAGTAAAATCTTTGATTGTTGGAAGTTGTTTTAATGCTAGTAAAATGAGAAACAAATGTTGGCAAATCCAAGAGGTCACTTGAATAGGAATACCGTCCCAACTCGAAACCCTTCTCTATAGAGCATGAATGAATGATTGATTCGTGGGAAGCTAGGGATAAGATTGGTGAGTATCTAAGCATAAACCATGATTAGGCCCACGAAATATCAAAGACTCACCAAGTTATCCACCCTTAACCTAGTTAAATCAAACCATTGAACTATAAAAGAAGGGAGGAGAATGAGTTGAAAATGGTATACCCAAGTGGAGGTTCCCCTTGGTTTTGGCAACTAAGAGATTTAGCTACTCATGCTTAGCGTAAAGACAACAATGTAATGAGATGACATTATCAAGAAATGAAGATTGACGCTAAATATAAATGAAATGCACAAATACAACTCCAGAATAATTATACATTTCCTTCACCTCTTACTAAAGATTGGATGAGAAACTACTCACTCTTCATGGCTTTGGTAAAGCTAGAAAAGTGAGTGATGCTCATCCCTCCAAGTAGAGGAGTTACATGGTAAAACACTTTAAACAGGGAGATTATCTTCGACAAAGAACGAGTGAATCACGTTCCACCCTTCACGGCTTTGGTAAGCTTTACAAAAGTGGAATAGTTTTACTCCTCTAGGGGAAGAAGGAAGCTCAACAATGGAAGTAAAAGAAAGCAATAATACAATAAAAGAAAGCAATGCTTAAAGAAAAGGAATGAGCAAGAGAGCAATAACACTTTTGGAGGATTTTCCACTACCAAAAGATGAATGTTTCACAAGTCCTAAGGAGTGGTATTTATAGGCAACAAGGGAGGGTGAATGTCTTGTTTGGTAGCTTTGAATTACATGAAAGTCTTGTTTGGTGGCCTTGAATTACATGAAAGTATTGTTTGGTGGCATTGAATTCTTCGGTCCCCCTTTGTTTTGAGCTTTGATAATTGGCAGCCCAGCAATTTGTAGCTTTAATCCAATTGACTCCCCAATAGTTTGTAGCTTTGACACACAAAATCCTAAAAAGAATAACAATTAATGCATTATCCTTTATTCACACACTAACCCTAATTTGATTTATTTTGACTAGTTTAACTTTATTTAGCTAACACAATTTACCTATTAAATTATGTCTTAATTAGGGTTAATCAGACCACCAGTTGTACGCCAAGTTCAGCAAATGTGAATTTTGACTTACGAAAGGTGAAATTTTTAGGACAAGTGCTGTCGACTTTAGGTGTATTTGTAGACCTGAAGAAGGTCATGGCGGTTATGAATTGGGAGAGTTTCCAACAAGTTATGGGGACATAGTTAATGATGATTACTGCTTTTATCCCTGGACAGACGATCAGTGAGAGAGAGTCACCCAGACTTTGGAGGATATGGTACGGGCATGCGTCCTAGATCTCAAGGGTAGCTAGGAAGATCACTTATCCTTAGTGGAGTTCGCCTACAATAATAGTTACCAAGCGAACATACAAATGACACCCTACGAGGCACAAAATGGGAGGCCTTGTCGTTCTCCTATTTGTTGGACAGAGGTAGGGGAGAGATCTTTTACGGGTCCAAAATTGGTTGGAGACACCTTGAAGAAGGTGGACTTGATACGAAAATGTATTCTCACACCTCAGAGCCCACAGAAGAGCTACGCCAACAAATGGCGGCGACCTCTAGAGTTTGAGGTGGGTGACCATTTGTTCTTGAAGGTGATGCCTAAGAGAGGGGTGGTTAGGTTCGATAAGTGGGAAAAACTGTCACCGAGGTATATCGGGCCCTTTTAGGTACTCGAGAAGGTTGGTACAGTTGCTTATCGGTTGGCATTACCGCCAAATTTATCAGGTGTTCATGCGGTATTTCACGTCTCCATGCTTCAAAAATATATCCCAGATTCGACTCGTGTGGTGGATTGGGGCGAACTTGTTGTTGCTGCAGATGGGACCTTCAAGGAAGGACCGGTGCGTGTCATGGATAACCAGGATTAGGTTCTGCGAGGCAAGACCGTAAGGCTAGTAAAGGTGTTTGGCAACACCGAGGAGTGGAGGAGGCGACATGGGAGCGCAAGGACACCATCTGTACCAATTATCCCTTCTTATTTGAGGAAGGAGGTACACTATTATAGTCATTAAGTGTTATATAAATGTTGCATATGCATGTGTTTGAATGTATATGTGTGTGTGAAATTTGGGGACAAAATGCTTTTAAGGGGGGAACAATGTAAAACCTATGAAAAGCTTGAACTTTTTCAGAAAAAAGGCAAAATAGTAATTTACCACTGTAACACGGATTTGTAATCCATATTTTCTACAGCCTGGATGATGCAATAGACCTCACCGTTGAATTCGTATCGTGAAATTGGGATACCCTATCGATTTTCGTCAAATTCTGAGATAGTCGGATTTTACACGTTTTACGAGACAATTGGGTGAAAAATGACCTGTCAAAGGTCCCCAAAAATAAAATTTCTAAAATTTCCTTATAACTTAACTCAATTTTAAATAAAAAAAAATTGAACTTAAAACAAATTAAAATTAAATTGTTTCGGGAAAGAAACAAACGCGAAAGTACTAAACGTGCGAGGCACTGTAGACCGCGCAATTAAGAAGTATAAATAGGGGCTAAATATCTAAAAAATCAGATATTCTCACCGCTTATTCATATGAGTTTAGACGTTGAAGGGAGAGAAGAGAGAAAATAAAATTTTCAAGCTTTCTTCCTTCGATCCAAGGAGTTGATTTGGTTGGAATCATTTGGACCAAGAATTAAAGTTGATCTACGCGGCATGGGCTACGTTTACGTGCAAAGAACAAGGTATTTCACCAAAGATCCGAAGAAGGAATTTTGGGGAAATCAAGTTTGGGAGTGGTGTTGATGCCTTGAGGCCTTCTACCTTCTAGTTACGCTCCAAGAGGTAGGGTTTCCTCCTACGTTGGTTCATTTCTTACCTAAAGTGTCCTATGGGATGGGTAAGTGTGTGGGACAACATGGGAAGTTCCCTATTGTTGTGAAAATGTAGAAATGGATATGAAAATGGTCTAAATTAAGTTCTCGTTTGAATTTCATATTAATGGGCATGCAATGTAATTATATTATGCCTTGTGAATAATGTGCGAAATCTTGTATGATTACATGTTTTGTGCCTTGAATGTATTTTGCTAAATTCCTAAGTGGAAACTAAGTTATTATAGAATGGATTATGTACAACAATCTTGTGAAATTTTGATTGCTGGGATATGTTGTTAATAGGTTAACATCATGATATATTGTGGCATTTATATGCTTATGATATAAACTGCTGTGAAAATTGTGAAATATGTGGTTGAATTGGGTCTATATGGCATTCATGGCATGTTGGACATAATTATTGTTAGCAATGGTTTATTACATTGCATTTTGCGCGGAGATATCACATCCATAGGCATGAGTTGGTGTGTGTGCATGGTGTGATCAAACACCATTCTTGGTGTTTGATGGTGGGCTTGGAAAATGTTGGATTGAAAATCCGATTGAGTTGCACGGTCACATGAAAACTTGTGTCGGGTATAGTAAGAAGGGATAAATCCTCCCTCAAGTGCAAGGTCTGGCTACTTGGTTCATACACTCCCCTAAGGTTAAATTCCAGAAAAGTGTAATGGTGTACGGAACCAGCAGTGCGATTCCAAAATCCAATACCCAATAAAGACACATGGTTTTGTTATATAAAGTGTTCATTCGATAGAAAACATCCAATAATGACATGGTTTTAAAAACACATGAATTGTATTTCAAAACGATCATTGGATGTATTCCACCAATGACGGATTTGTTACACATTGGCATTGCATTGCGTAGTAGGAGTTGGAGAGGACTTGGGTTTAGATACATGAGTGAGTCTCATCTCATTTTATAGCAAGACATGGTAGAATTCCAACATATAGTTGCATATTCTTGTGTTGGAATGTTGTTAGTATGAATGTTGAATGTAAACATTGCATATGCACTTAGGTGGGGAGTAGCCTCTGTAGGAAATATTCTACTGGGCGTAGCTCACCCTATACGGGAACACATTTTAGATGCAGGATTCGTACTAGTGGAGGACTCGCATTCAGGGCCTCAACGATGAAGAAAAATCGGGTAGTGGCTCTTGAAAACAAGCTTTTTGTAAAAATTTTGTTAAAGTTTCGTTTGACACGTACATGTAAGGAATGGTTTGTAATAAACTTTTTTATAGTAGATTATATGTGAAAAACATTGTTATGCATGCTTTGGATGAAAATGAGATAGGAAAAACAGGCAAAAGAGGACAAAAAGTACCGGTACTGTATACCGGTATAGTTTGTCCATAAAGCAAAGTGTACTGGTACTGTGTACTGATACAGTCTGTCCAGAGGAGAAACAATATCGGTACTGTGTACCGGTATTCTTTCCAAAACTTTGAAAAAACATTAAAAATCATTTTGCCAAGTCTTTGGGCTATGCATCCTTTCATTCAAATGATGTAATTGCACAACAAAGAGGCATGGGTTGTGGTACTGTGAACCATAGTTAAATTAACTGTCAAAACATACACGGGTTACACGTGTGGGTTATAATCCCAATTAAAGGGATATTAATGACATGCTGTCAGATTGTGCGGCACTCACGGGTATTTATGCGGGTTGACGGGTAGTCAACTGTTAAACAAACGAGCCCCGATTTTTGGGGCGGTACAGGTACCCTTATGATACTGGAGTTCATAGTACCATAACTTAGTACCGGTACCATTATGCTCCTAGAGTTCGGACTATCGGAACTCAGTACCGGTACTCTTAGGCTACTGGAGATCACAGTACCGGTACTCTCGCTGACACAGCCCAATTTTTGCATATTAGGCTCTGCCGTATGATACTGGAGTTCATAGTACCAGAACTCAGTACTGGTACCCTTATGCTGCTGGAGTTCGTAGTATCGGAACTCAGTACCAGTACTCTTAGGCTACTGGAGTTCTCAGTACCGGTACTTTCGCTAATACAGCCCAATTTCTACATATTAGGCTCTGCCATTTTCAGGGTCCGACTACTCATCCTCCTCCCTATTCTTGACATGTCTTACACCATGAACATCCCTAATGTCCCCTACCTTGGACTTTTGGAGTTTTGACCATTAATGAGGAGAGAGGAGAGTGAGTAAGCTGGGTGTGTAGGCTATGCTTGCACCACAATATTTAGCCCTGTCAAAGCCACTCTCCTGATAACCTATGGATGGAGATCATATCACCTAGCTGAGTCGTCACCCCAAGTGCATTTTTGACAAAGGAAGGAGCTCTCTAGGATCATTATGCAAGATATACATTGTAATATAGAGAGAGAAGTTATAGGAAGAAGATGAATAGTGTTAGATAGAGAAGTTGAGATTTTTACATTTTCATCTATGTATTGTCTTCTAATTTCATGTAAGAATCTTCCAAGCTTCCTTTAATGCTTTGGCTGTCATTAATCTCTAAGTGTTTTCAATTTTAGGCTTCCATTCAACCTTCTACAATTAATGCTTATATGTTCTTAAATTTCTTAGCTATAAATGGGTATTAAATGCATTCTCACTTAGTTATGCTTCTGGCATTTATTTCACCAAGCATTTTCATTTCCTTGTAATGCATTCTCACTACATTATTGGTTTTCCTTTAATCATGAGTAGCTAAATATTTAAGTTGGCTAATCCAAGGGAGACATCCACTTGGGTATACCATCTCAACTCATCCTATCTCCTTCCCTCGGTGTCCGGTGGTTCGGTTTGACTGGGTTGAGTCTGGGCCGGAGTGTGAATCCTTGATATCACATAGGCATTGTCATGGGTTATACTTGGATCCTCGCTTTTATTATGTCCCTCACTTCCCACTAATCAATCGTTCACTTATGCAGCATTGGAGGAAGGTTTCGAGTTGACTCGGTATTCCCATCGTAGTGAACCCTTCGGATTGGCCAACACTAGCTTTCCAACTCAATTCCATCACAACACAACTCACAAAACCAAACTTCAACTCTAAAAGATTTTACACTTTCTTTTAACAAAAATCACTTTCGAAACGATTCACATCTTTTCCCGTGGAAACAACCTTGGAATACCTCAAAGTAAAACACGACTCGTAAAAGTCTTCTTGCGCTTGGGAAGCACATTTGCTCACTTGCACATTTCATTTTCCATCATTCCATTGCCCTTTCTCTTTAAATCATCCCGAAGGAGAGTGACACTCCCCTTCACACATGTCATACATACACATTGAGTGAAGATGATGAGAGATTAGGAATTTACAACGGAAAACATCAAGCAAATCCCAACTACTTCCTTAGCTCTTTTTAACTCCAAAGGTGCCATTCGATAAGGAGCAATGGACATGGGTTTGGTTCTTGGATAGAGATCAATCTTGAACTCAATCTCTATTTTTGGGGGTAACCCGAGTACTTCATCTGGGAAGACATCTAGAAAACCTAACACAATCAATACCACGTCGGGTTGGAATTTATCATGATCATCACCCATGAAGCTGGCCAAGAAACTCAAGTGTTTCCCTACCTTAGCTTTCAAGAATCTACTACCCATAGCATGAAATGGATGAAAAGAATTTTGATCATTCATGAAACTGAAAAAAAACTCCTCCCGATAATTGAAAGGGAAGGGAACTCATTTACGAAAACAATCCATTACTGCAAGGAAGGTAGACAACAAGTTCATCCCAAATATTATGTCATACCCCTTCATGTCTAACCCAACAAAATCTACGATTAATTCTTGTTCCTCAATTTGAAGCACACACCCATCTATTATCCAACCGTTCTCTCGTAGACATGTTAATACTCAAGGCATGTTCTACCTTCCCAAAATCCAAACCCAAACTCAAAGCATATGTAGTGCGTATGAATGAATGACTAGCACCGGGATCAAATAAGATTTGGGCTCAAGAATGATAGAGAAGAACAATACCTTCCACAACGGCATTGGAAGCATCTTCCTCCGTTTGAGTCAAAGCAAACACTCCCCCTTGATTGGCGCCGCCTGGGGCCTAAGCTGCTAACGGTCTCTGTTGTAGTGGCTTTGGTGGTGATGGCTTGTTTGCATTCATTTTCCTAGCTACTTGATTGGTTCTTGGTGGAAGCGATGGGCAGTTATTTTTGAAGTGCTCGACACCCCCACAAGCAAAGTATTGATGTGGGTCAGTGCCTGCTCTCTCAAGTGCGCCTCCAGCTCCTCGGGCTGTCTGAAGGCTCTGTTTGGCCTCCTAGTTTGAAGGATGGTATGGTGTCACCCTCTGACCTCCACTACTGCTAGCACCGGTCCTAACCGGACCTCCTCTCATGGTGTTCTGTTGCCTCTGATTGTCCTCGATGTCTCTCTCCACCAGTGTAGATCTATCAACACGATCCCCATAATCCTGCATCTTCAGAGCCATAAGCTTGTCTCTAATGGCAGGCCTCAAGCCATATTCAAAGCGTTTGGCCCTCCTGGCCTCTATAGATATGAACTCTGTGGCATAGCAGGATAGCTTGTCAAACCTCCTCTCATACTCGGCCACCGGCATGCTTCCTTGTCATAGAGCTAGGAATTTTAAATTTGCACTCATCTTGTACCTGACGGATTCAAGAAAGTACTTGTCTCATAAGATTTGGTTGAACTCCTCCGAAGTGAGCGCATTGACATTCCTTCTTCTTTTTACTAAATCCCACCAATGGTTAACCACCCCCTCAAACAGATATGTTGCCAAACCGACCCGAAGATCCCTGACAACTCCTATACCGTCACACATCTTCCTTATCTGGTAGATCCATTTATCCGCATCCAAGGGGTTAGAGCTCCCTTGGAAAGTAGGCGGGTGTTGCCACAAGAACTCTCGAAGAACAACCATCCTTCGGTTTTCGTCCTCATTGCCTTGTACTTCGGCTAGTGGATGAACCCCACCATTGTGGTTGTTATTCCAGTTTTGGTGTTGCACCAAGGTGGTAAGCTCTCTTAAACATTGGTATATGCCATTCATGCCATCTGGAGGTGGTGGTGGTGGTGGGTTTGCTTGGCCACCACGACCACATCCATGCCTACCATCTATCCTGCACATTAATTCACAATTTAGTTTAACTGATGTACAAAACATCCTAAATATCAATTTAGTCTAATGCATGAGACGTGTGTAAAATTTATATCAATGATATAATTCGACCTACTCCTAACCCTCTAGTGGTAATCCATAACCTACAGCTCCCATTTAAGACCTAAAGCCTAAGCTCTGATACCAAAACTTTGAAACGCCCCAAAACTTACCTTGGATGGCATTACAATCTATAAACCATTCACATCATGAGAGCGACTAAATAAATTCATCATTAAAGAAATTTCCTTCATCAACAATAACATTTACAATATTATCCCAAAAGAATAGGCCAACCATGGCCATTACATCCCAAAAGAATGTGATCGACTATGATAATTTCTTTCCAAAAGAATTACATTTAAACTTATAGCAGAATAACTAAAGATTAGTCTTTACATAATCTCAAAAGAAATTTCGTAGCCTATCACCTAGGAGAGTATAACCCTATACATCTACCTCGGGATCCATGAGCCCGTCTTGTGAGTTTCCCAATGTATCTGTTCCTCAACTCCGACCTCTTTCTCTAGACCCCAATCTGAAAAATATGGTTTGTAGGGGGTGGGCACTACGCTCTGTAGCAACTCTCCTCTGAAACTCGAACAAGGTTGAGAAAACATATAAAACAAGTCGGTCTCATTTTACAAATATCATATATTAATTTTTGAAATAAAACAAGAATATTTCAATAGATCTCAAGTTTACATAATAGCAATAATTTAAATGAACAGTAAAATGAATTTCCTAACAATAAACCATTTACAACCATCAACCATTTCCCACCAGTTCTTGTGGAGTCATATACCTCCACATGCTCTTGTCGGAAACCAATTACACAAAATAACCATATTCTCATGTATGTTGGTTGTTTCCTATGAATCTATACAACCACTCCACCTCATTCACCTAGTCATAACCACACAAACCACTTTAGGAAGGGCATATACCGTCTCCCACGACATTGACGAATCCTTCCCAAGAAAGGTATACCCACCCTAAGCCTCGAACTGAACAATAGCGGTTGTTCCCATAATCAACAAACCACTACAAGTGTTAGGAAACCATCTTGCCCCCACTGGAATAGACTAAACTGTAACACTCTACGGCAGTGCTCGAATGTAATTCAAGTCCATCACAACAACCATACAATAGATGCCGTAACCAACATTTTCTCAAATCACAAGGAAATAAAAAATCCCCAATTCTCACAATTTGTAATACAAGGGAAGACTTTAAGAAAATTAAGCAACAGATCATCACAAATACAATTTTATTAACCAACACAAAGGACTAAGGTTTCGAAATAGAGAATAAAGAAAAAATCAAGAAAAATCCATTTATTTTGAAAACTAGGGTGTTGAGTCAAGCAAAAGAGATTTAATGGTTATCCCACCATAGATTTGTTTAAAACATGATAGTGTTAGCAAGAATATCAAGAATCAATGATTTACTAACAAATAAATAAGATTTATAGTCAACAGTATATATATAAGTAAACCCTAGTCTCAATGTAAGAGATTAAGAAGAACCCCTACCTTTCTCCTTGGCTTTGGTGTGAAGGAAAGGAAGATTTGATCTTGAATCACCCTTGAAACTCTTGTTTTCCCTTTCTCTCTTCCTCTCTAAGTCTTTCTATTAGGGTTCTAAGAGGTTTGGGGTAAGTGTGGGGGCGAAAGAATGGGAGCAAATAAAGTGAAAATGGGGTTTTAAAACATAAAAATCCAAATTGTTTGAAGGATCTACTGGTAGTTCGTATCGAGCTACCGGTAGTTGGGATCTCCTAGCAACTTACTACCTGTTGAGCTACTGATAGTTCGGATCCACTGGCAATTTACTACATGTTGAGCTACCGGTAATTCGGATCCCTTGGATAGGGTACTACTGGTAGGTTATGTCCGGATTTGCCTATTTCCTTTATTTTTCATTTGAAACCCATCCAAAACCAACCCAAAACTTATACAACATACATTTTTACATCAAACATAGTTGGTATAAGTTGTATTGCAAATGGTTTCATATATTTACAAGCCGAAACTAAGTTTGAACTAAATATTTACCCGATTCTACACTATTAACATTGTTATCTCTACTATTACAATCTAGTTACTCCATTACGTATATTAGCATTTCAAAAACATAATTAAGTTGCTATATTTGATAATACGTATGTGGGAGTTTACAATTCACCCCCTTAAAGAAAGTTTTGCCCTTGAAACTTACCTTAAGTAGTGAACAAATTAGGGTACTTCTGTTGCATCTCCAGCTCTGGTTCCCAAGTAGCTTCCTCCTCCCCATGATGTTGCCATAAGACTTTCACCAATTGGATGAATTTTTTGCGAAGCACCTTCCCCTTGGTGTCGAGAATCTTCACCAAATGGTCTTTATATGTTGCTCCATCTTGAACTTCAATATCCTCCAAATCCACGACGTGCGATGTATCCGATTGACACTTTCTTAACATTGAAACATGGAACACGTCATGTACCCCTAACAACTGAGCTGGTAACCGAAGGTGATATGCCACTTTGCCTACAACTTTGATCACTTCAAAGGGTCCGATATATCTTGGTGCTAATTTCCCCTTGTTGTCGAATCTAAGCACTCCTTTCTTGGGTGACACCTTGAGGAACACGTAGCCCCCTCTTGGAATTCCAAGGCTCTTCGTCTTCTATCTGCATGGCTTTTCTATTTAGTTTGAGCCATGCGTAGTCTCTCCCAGAAGAGTTGAATTTTCTCCGTAGTCTCTTGAACAATCTCTGGCCCAAACAAGCTACTCTCTCCAACTTCCAACCAACAAATCGGAGACCTACATGGTCTTCTATACAATGCCTTATACCAAGCCATTCCAATACTTGCCTGATAACAATTATTATATGCAAATTCTACCAACGGAAAATGATCACTCCAACTTCCCTTGAAGTGCAACACGCAAGGACGTAACATGTCCTCCAGAATCTGTATCACCCTCTTGGAATGACCATCAGTTTAGGGATGAAAAGGTGAGCTAAAGTGTAACTCTGTCCCCATAGCTCGTTGTAGACTTTTCTAGAGTTGCGCCACAAATCGAGAATCGTGATCTGAAACAATCGAGAGCAGAACTCTATGTAATCGCACAGTCTCACGGATATAGAGCTTGCTCAAGGTCTCTAAAGTGTCTGTAGTTTCCATTTCCAAGGCATGAGTAGATTTAGTGAGTCTGTCCACAATGACCTATACTGCATTATGCCCTCGCGACGTCCGTGGTAAACCCGACACGAAGTCCATGGTGATGTGATATGACTTCCACTCTGCAATATGTAAGGACTGTAGTAATCCTCCGAGCTTTTCATGTTCAATCTTCACTAGTTAGCACACCACACATCGGGCTATGAACCTTGCCACATCCTTCTTCATTCCCTTCCACCAATATTGACACTTCAACTTCTTGTACATCTTGGTACTACCCGGATGTATGAAGAATTTTAAATGATGACACTTACCCAACACTTCTTCCCTTACTTGGTACACATAATCTTCCACGAAACTATAACTCATCATTATGCATAGACCAATGCTCAATAATCTCATTCCTCTCCAATTTCCCCCGGATAGCTTCCAACTCGGTATCTAATCATTACAACTTAACAATCCTTTGTCGAAGAATTGGTTGAGCTACAAGATTAAACATGCATGGTCTATCCTCTTGTTGATCAACTAATAGGTCAAACTCCTCCAAAACATTGATCATCTTCCACCTATGAACAACAAGAACTTTGATTTTACCCCGAGACTTTCTGCTAAGTGCATTTGCTACTACATTAGCCTTCCCCGGATGATAGTTGAGTGTGAAATCGTAGTCTTACAGATATTAAATCCACCTTCTTTGTCGAAGATTCAAGTCTTTCTGTGTGAACACATACTTGAGGCTCTTATGATCAGAAAACTCTTGAAACTTTTCCCCGTATAAGTAACACCTCCACAACTTAAGAGCAAAACCCATAGCAGCAAGCTCCAAGTCGTGAGTGGAATAGTTATGCTCTTGAATCTTGAGTTGCCCCAAGCCATAAGCAACCACCTTTCGTCCTTGCATTAGCACACATCCTAAGCCTCATAATGAAGCATCGATATAAACATCATATCTTTCCCCACTACTCAAAATAATGGGGACAAGAGTTGTTGTCAACTTCTCCTTCAAGGTGCGAAAAGCTTGTTCACACGCTTGAGTCCACAAAAATTTTTCTCCCTTCTTCGTAAGGTGAGTTATTAGCATTGCGAGCTTTGAGAACCCTTCTACTAACCTCCGGTTGTAGTCTACTACACCTAGGAAACTATGTACTCTGGTCACATTCTTCGGTGGTTCCCACTTCATCACTGCTTCAATCTTCGCGGGGTCAATAGCTACCCCTTGTTCGGACACAACATGACCAAGGAATTTAACTTCCTTAATCCAAAACTCGCATTTACTCATCTTCGCATACAACTTATGCTTTCTTAGTGTCTGTAGCACAATCGAGAAATGGACTTCATGTTCCCCTTGGGTCTGTCATCAATAAACACAATAACAAACTGATCTAAATACGGCCGAAATACCATGTGCATCAAATCCATGAAGGGTACAAGGGCATTAGTCAATCCGAATGCATCACCGTATATTCAAACTGACCATACTAGGTACAAAAAGCTGTCCAAGGAATACCCCCTATGTAATCCGTAGTTGATGATACCTAGTGCGAAGATCAATCTTGGAGCAGTACTTAGAACCCCTCAGTTGATCGAATAAATCATCAATTCATGGCAATGGATATTTATTCCTCACTGTCACTCAATTCAACCTTTGGTAGTCTATGCATAATCAAAGTGCTTCGTCATGCTTCTTCCCAAAGAGGACTGGGGCTCCCCCAAGTGAAGTGCTCAAATGGATAAACCCAATGAGCAAGAGATAGTCCAACTGCTTCCTTAGCTCTTTTAACTCCGAAGGTGCCATTCGATAAGGAGCAATGGATATGAGTTTTGTTCCTGGATAGGGATCAATCTTGAACTCAATCTCTCTTTGTGGGGGTAAACTAGGTAGTTCATCTGGAAAATTCGACACAATCAATACCACGTCGGGTTGGAATTTATCAGGATCATCACCCATTAAGCTGGCCAAGAAACTCAAGTTGTTCCCCGCCTTAGCTTTCAAGAATCTACTACCCATAGATGGAAATGGATGGGAAGAATTTCGATCATTCATGAAACTGAAAACTACTCCTCTCGGTAATTGAAAGGAAATCCGTTTACGAAAACAATCCAGTACTGCAAAGAAGGTAGACAACAAGTTCATCTCAAATATTACATCATATCCCTTCATATCTAATGCAACCAAATCTATGATTAATTTTTGTTCCCCAATTTGAAGCACACAACCTTCTAATATCCAACTGTTCTCCCGTAGGCATGTCGATACTCAAGGCATGTACTAGCTTCCCTAAATCCAAACCCAAACTAAAAGCATATGTAGTGCTTATGAACGAATAAGTAGCACCGGGATCAAATAAGATTCGACCCAAGAATTATAGAGAAGAACAATACCCTCCACAATGGCATTGGAAGCATCTTCCTCTGGTAGAGTTAAAGCAAACACTCTCCCTTGATTGGCACCACCTAGGCCTGAGCTGCTAACAGTCTCTATTGTAATGGCTTCGATGGTGGTGGTTTCTTTGCATTCACTTGCCCAGCTACTTGATTGGTTCTTGGTGGAAGCGATGGGCAGTTATTTCTAAAGTGCCCGACACCTCCACAAGCAAAGTGTTGACATGGGTCAGTGCCTGCTCTCTCAAGTGCGCCTCTAGCTCCTTGGTCTGTCTAAGTCTCTGTCCGGCCACCTGGTCTACACGACGGTATGGTACCGCCCTCTGCCCTCCACTACTGCTAGCACCGGTCTTAACTGGACCTCCTCTCATGGAATTCTGTCGTCTCTAATTGTCCTTGATGTCTCTCTCCACCAATGTAGCTCTATCAACAAGATCCCCATAATCCTGGATCTTGAGAGCCACAAGCTTTGCCCTGACGACAGGTCTCAAGCCCTACTCAAAGCGTTTAGCCCTCCTGGCCTGTGTGGATATGAACTCTGTGGCATAGCGGGATAGCTCGTTAAACCTCCTCTCATACTCGACCACCGTCATGCTTCCCTATCATAGAGCTAGGAAATCTGCACTCATCTTGTCCTTGATGGATTCAGGAAAGTACTTGTCTTGGAAGATTTGGTCGAACTCCTCCCAAGTGAGCGCATCAGCGTTCCTTATTCTCTTAATTGAATCCCACCAATGGTCTGCCTCCCCCTCAAACAGCTATGTTGCCAAACCGAGTCGAAGATCCCCGACAACTCCCATACCGTCACACGCATTCTTTATATGGCGGATCCATTTATCTGCACCCAAGGGATTAGAGCTCCCTTGAAAAGTAGGTGGGTGTTGCCTAAAGAACTCTCGAAGAACAACCATCCTTCGATTTTCATCCCCGTTGCTCGGTACTTGGGCTGGTGGATGAACCCCACCATTGTGGTTGTTATTCCTATTTTGGTGTTGCACCAAGGTGGTAAGCTCTCTTAAACATTGGTATATGCCATTCATGGCATCTAGAGGTGGTGGTGGTGGTGGGTTTGGTTGACCACCACGACCTCGTCCACGTCCACGCCTACCGTCCATCCTATACATTAATTCATAATTTAGTTTCATTGATGCACAAGACATCCTAAATATCACTTTAGTCTAAAGTATAAGGCGTATGTAAAATGTATATCAACGATTTAATTAAACCGAGTCCTAACCCTCTAGTGGTAATCCATAACCTATAGCTTCCATGTAAGACCTAAAGCCTATGCTCTGATACCAAAACTGTGTAACGCCCCAAAACCAACCTTGGATGACATTTCAATCTATAAACCATTCACATCATGACAAAAACTAAATAAATTCATCATTAAAGAAATTTCCTTCATCAACAATAACATTTACAATATTATCCCAAAAGAATAGGCCAACCATGACCATTACATCCCAAAAGAATGTGATCGACAATGATAATTACATCTCAAAAGAATCACATTTAAATTTGCAGCAGAATAACAAAAGATTAGTCTGTACATAATCTCAAAAGAAATTTCCTAGTATAGCATCTAGGAGAGTATAATCCTAAACATCCACCTCGGGATCCACAAGCCCGTCTAGTGGAGTTTCCCAATGTATCGGCTCCTCAACTCCGAGCTCCTCCTCTAGATCACAATCTAAAAAATATAGTTTGTAGGGGGTGAGCACTAAGCTCTGTAGCAACACTCCTTCCAAACTGGAACAAGGTTGAGAAAACATATAAAACAAGTCGGTCTTATTTCGCAAATATCATATATTAATTTTTGAAGTAAAATCGGAACAGTTCAATTGACCTCATATTTACACAATAACAATAATTTAAATGAACAATAAAATGAATTTCCCAACAATAAAAGCATTTCCTACCATAAGCCATTTCCCACAATTTCTTGTGGAGTCCCATACCTCCACAAGCATTTGTCGGAAACCAATTCCACAAAATAACAATATTCTAATGTATGTTGGTTGTTTTCCATGAATCTACACAACGACTCTACCTCGTTCACCCAATCATAACCACACAAACCACTTTAGGAAAGACATATACCATCCCCCACAGCATTGACAAATCCTTTCCAGGAAAGGTATACCCACCCTAAGCCTCGAACTGAACAATAGCAGTTGTTCCCACAATCAACAAACCACTACAAGTGTTAGGAAACCATCTCATCCCCACTGGGATAGACTAACCTCTAACACTCTATGGCAGTGCTCAAATGTAATTCAAGTCCATTACAACAACCATACAAGAGATGCCATAACCAACATTTTCTTTAAAACACAAGGAAATCAAAAATCCCCAATTCTCACAATTTGTAATATAAGAGAACACTTTAAGAAAATTAAACAAGAGATCATCACAAATACCATTTTATTACTCAACACAAAGCACTAGGGTTTCGAAATCAAGAATAAAGGAAAAATTAAGAAAAATTCATTTCTCTTGAAAACTAGGGTTTTGAGTCAAGAAGAAGATATTTAATGGTTACCCCACCATAGATTTGTTTAAAACATGATAGTGTTTGCAAGAATATCAAGAATCAATGATTTACTAACAAATAAACAAGATTTAAAGTCAAAAGAGTACATATAAGTAAACCCTAGCCTCAATGTAAGACATTAAGAAGAACCCCTACCTTTCTCCTTGGCTTTGGTGTGAAGGACCTGAAGATTTGGTCTTCAATCACCCTTAAAAATCTTGTTTTCCCTTTCTCTCTTCCTCTCTGAGTCTTTCTATTAGGGTTATAAGAGGTTTGGGGTGAGTGTGGGGTGAAAGAATGGGAGCAAGTGGAGTGAAAATGGGGTTTTAAAACATAAAAATCTGGATCTTTTTAACGATCTACCGGTAGTTCATATCGAGCTATCGGTACTTCGGATCCACTGGCAACTTACTATCGGTAGTTCAGATCCATTGGCAACTTACTACCTGTTGAGCTACCGGTAGTTCGGATCCACTGGATAGCGTACTACTTGTAGGTCCTACCGGTAGGTCCCTTCCAGATTTGCCTCTTCCCTCTATTTTTCATTTCAAACCCATTCCAAACCCTTCCAAAACCAACCCAAAACTTCTACAACATACATTTTTACATCAGACATAGCTGGTATAAGTTCTATTGCAAACGGTTTCATATATTTACAAGTCAAAACTAAGTTTGAACTAAATATTTACCCGATTCTACACTATTAACATTGTTATCTCTACTCTTACAATCTACTTAATTCATGCATACTCCATTACGTATATTAGCATTTCAAAAACATAATTACATTGCTATTTTTGATAATACGAATGTGGGAGTTTACAATCCACTCCCTTAAACAAAGTTTTGTCCTCGAAACTTACCTTAAGTAGCGAACAAATGAGGGTACTTCTCTTGCATCTCTACCTCTGGTTCCCAAGTAGCTTCCTCCACCCCATGAAGTTGCCACAAGACTTTCACCAGCTGGATGATTTTTTTTGCGAAGCACTTTCCCCTTGGTGTCAAGAATCTTCACCAGTTGTTCTTCATATGTTGCTCCATCTTGAACTTCAATATCTTCCAAATCCACAACATGCGTTGTATCCGATTGACACTTTCTTAACATTGAAACATGGAACACGTCATGTACCCCTAACAACTGAGCTAGTAGCCGAAGTTGATACGCCACTTTGTCTACAACTTTGATCATTTCAAAGGGTCCGATATATCTTGGTGCTAATTGCCCCTTCTTGCTGAATCTAATCACTCCTTTCTTGGGTGACACCTTGAGGAACATGTAGTCCCCTTCTTGGAATTCCAAGGGCTTTTGTCTTCTATCCGCATAGCTTTTCTGTCTACTTTGAGCCATGTGTAGTCACTCCCAGATGAGTTGAATTTTCTCTGTAGTCTCTTGAACAATCTCTGGCCCAAAGAAGCTACTATCTGTAGCTTCCAACTAACAAGTCGGGGACCTACATGGTCTTCCATACAAAGCTTCATATGAAGCCATTCCAATACTTGCCTGATAACAATTATCATATGCAAATTCTACCAACGGCAAATGATCACTCCAACTTCCTTTGAAGTCCAACACGCCAGCACGTAACATGTCCTCCATAATTTGTATCACCTTCTCGGATTGACCATCCATTTGGGGATGAAAAGGTGTGGTGAAGTGTAACTCTGTCCCGAAAGCTCATTGTAGACTTTTCTAGAATTACGCCATAAATTGAGAATTGTGATCTAAAACAATCAAGAACAGAACTCCATGTAATCGAACAATCTCATGGATATAGAGCTTGCTCAAGGTCTCTAAAGTGTCCTTAGTCTTCATTCTCAATAAATGAGCGGATTTGGTATGTCTGTCCACAATGACCCATACTGTATTATGCCCTTGCGACGTCCGTGGTAAACTCGACACGAAGTCCATGGTGATGTGATCCCACTTCCACTCTGGAATAGGTAAGGACATTAGTAATCCTCTCAGCTTTTGATGTTCAATCTTCACTTGTTGGCACACCGCACATCGGGCTATGAACCTTGCCACATGCTTCTTCATTTCCTTCCACCAATATTGACACTTCATGCCCCTGTACATCTTGGTACTGCCCAGATGTTTGGAGAATTTTGAACGATGGTACTCACCCAACACTTCTTCCCTTAGTTTGTTATTATTTGGTACACACAATCTTCCACGAAACTGTAACTCATCATTATGCATAGACCAATTCTCAATAATCTCATTCCTCCTCAATTTTCACCAGATAGCTTCCAATTCGGTATCTAATCGTTGCAACTTAACAATCCTTTGTCGAAGAATTGGTTGAGCTACAAGATTAAACATGCATGGTCTATCCTCTTGTTGATCCACTAATAGGTCAAACTTCTCCAAATCATTGATCATCTTCCACCTATGAACAACAAGAACATTGATTTTACCCCTAGACTTTCTACTAAGTGCATCTGCTACTACATTAGCCTTTCCCGGATGGTAGTTGAGTGTGAAATAGTAGTCTTCTAGATATTCAATCCACCTTCTTTGTCAAAGAATCAAGCCTTTAAGTGTGAACACATACTTGAGGCTCTTATGATCAGAAAATACTTGAAACATTTCCCCGTATAAGTAACACCTCCACAACTTAGGAGCAAAAATTACAGCAGCAAGCTCAAAGTCGTGGGTGGGATAGTTCTGCTCATTAATCTTGAGTTGCCTCGAGCCATAGACAACCACATTTCCTCCTTGGATTAGCACACATCCTAAGCCTCGTAACGAAGCATCGATATAAACATCATATCTTTCCCCACTGCTCGGAATAATGAGGATAGGAGTTGTTGTCAACTTCTCCTTCAAGGTGCAAAAAGCTTGTTCACATGCTTGAGACCACAAAAAATTTTATCCCTTCTTCGTAAGGCGAGTCATCGGCATTGCGAGCTTTGAGAACCCTTCTACAAACCTCCGGCAATAGCCTGTTAAACCCGGGAAACTATAAACTTTGGTCACATTCTTTGGTGGTTCTCACTTCATCACTACTTCAATCTTGGCGGGGTCAACCACTACCCCTTGTTCGGACACAACATGACTAAGGAATTTCACTTCCTTCATCCAAAACTCGCATTTACTCATCTTCGCATACAATTTATGCTCTCTCAGTGTCTGTAGCACAATCGAGAGATGATGTTCATGTTCCCCTTGGGTCTGTGAATAAATCAATATGTTATCGACAAACACGATAACAAACTGATCTAAATACGACCGGAATAACCGGTGCATCAAATTTATGAAGGCAGCAGGGGCATTAGTCAATCCAAATGACATCACCAAATATTTGAAATGATCATACTGGGTACGAAAAGTTGTCATAGGAATATCCTCCTCCTTGATCCGTAGTTTATGGTACCTAGTGCGAAGAACAATCTTGGAGTAGTACTCAGAACCCCTCACTTGATCGAATAAATCATCAATTCATGGCAACGGATATTTATTCTCCACTATCACTTGATTCAACCTTCGGTAGTCCGTGCATAACTAAAGTGCTTTGTCATGCTTCTTCGTAAAGAGGACCGGGGCTCCCAAAGGTGAATTGCTCAAACGGATAAACCCAATGAGCAAGAGATAGTCCAACTGCTTCCTTAGCTCTTTAAACTCCAAAGGTGCCATTCGATAAGGAGCAATGGATATGGGGTCGGTTCTTGGATAGAGATCAATCTTGAACTCAATCTCTCTCTGTGGGGGTAACCTAGGTAGTTCATCTAGGAAGACATCAGGAAAATCCGACGCAATCAATATCACGTCGGGTTGGAATTTATCATGTTCATCACCCATTAAGCTGGCCAAGAAACTCAAGTTGTTCCCCGCCTTAGCTTTCAAGAATCTACTACTCATAGTGAAAAATGGATGGGAAGAATTTTGATCATTCATGAAACTGAAAGCTACTCCTCTTAGTAATTGAAAGAAAATCTGTTTACAAAAACAATCAATTACCGCACGGTAGGTAGACAACAAGTTCACCCCAAATAGTATGTCATACTCCTTCACGTCTAGCGCAACCAAATCTACGATTAATTTGTGTTCCCCAATTTGAAGCACACACCCTCTACACACCTTTCTAGTATCCAACCATTCTCCTGTAGGCATGTCAATACTCAAGGCATGTTCTAGCTTTCCAAAATCCAAACCTAAACTCAAAGCATATGTAGTGCATATGAATGAATGAGTAGCACCGGGATCAAATCAGATTCGGCCCTAAGAATTGTAGAGAAGAACAATACATTCCACAACGACATTGGAAGCATCTTCTTCTGGTTGAGTCAAAGCAAACACTCTCTCTTGATTGGCGCCACTTTGGGCCTGAGCTGCTAACGGTCTCTGTTGTAATAGCTTTGGTGGTGTTGGTTTGTTTGCATTCACTTGCCCAGCTACTTGATTGGTTCTTGGTGGAAGCGATGGACAGTTATTTCTGAAGTGCCCGACACTTCTACAAGCAAAGCATTGATGTGTGTCAGTGCCTGTTCTCTCAAGTGCACCTCTAGCTCCTTCAGCTGTTTGAAGTCTCTGTCCGGCCAACTTGTCTGGACAATGGTATGGTGCCGCCCTTTTCCCTCCACTAATGCTAGCACCGGTCCTAATTGGACCTCCTCTCATGGAGTTCTGTCGCCTCTACTTCTCCTCGATATCTCTCTCCACTAGTGTAGCTCTATCAACAAGATCCTCATAATCCTGGATCTTGAGAGCCACAAGCTTCTCCCAAATGGTAGGCCTTAAGCCCTGCTCAAATTTTTTTTCCCTACTGGCCTCTATGGATATGAAATCTGTGGCATAGCGGGATAGCTCATCAAACCTCCACTCCTACTCGGCCACCGTCATGCTTCCCTTTCATAGAACTAGGAAATCTGTACTCATCTTGTCCCTGACGGATTCAGGACAGTACTTGTCTTGGAAGATTTGGTCAAACTCCTCTCAAACAGATATCTTGCCAAACCAAACCGAAGATCCCCCACAACTCTCATACCATCACACATCTTCTTTATCCGACGGATTCATTTATTTGCATCCAACGGATTAGAGCTCCCTTGAAAGTAGGCGGGTGTTGCCATAAGAACTCTCAAAGAACAACCATCCTTTGATTTTTATCCCCATTGCCCGATACTTGGGCTTGTGGATGAACCCCACCATTGTGGTTGTTATTCCCATTTTGGTGTTGCACCAAGGTGGTAATCTCTCTTAAACATTGGTATATGCCATTCAGAGCATCTGAAAGTGGTGGTGGTGGTGGGTTTGCTTGGCCACCACGACCTCGTCCACGTCCACGCCTACCATCCACCCTACACATCAATTCACAATTTAGTTTCATTGATGTACAAGACATCCTAAATATCTCTTTAGTCTTAAGCATAAGACTTGTGTAAAATTTATAACAACAATTTATTTCAATCTAGTCCTAACCATCTAGTGGTAATCCATAACCTACAGCTCCCACGTAAAACCTAAAGCCTAAGCTCTGATACCAAAACTTTGTAACGTCGGAAAATCAACCTTCGATGGCATTAAAATCTACAAACCATTCACATCATGAGACCAACTAAATAAATTCATCATTAAAGAAATTTCCTTCATCAACTATAACATTTACAATATTATCCAAAAAGAGTAGGCCAACCATGGCCATTACATCCCAAAAGAATGTGATCGACTATGATAATTACACCCCAAAAGAATCACAGTTAACATTGCAGCAGAATAACAAAAGATTAGTCTTTACATAATCTCAAAAGAAATTTCCTAGTCTAGCACCTAAGAGAGTATAACCCTAGACATCCACCACGGGATCCATGAGCCCGTCTAGCGGAGTTTCCCAATGTATCGGCTCCACTACTTCGAGCTCCTCCTCTAGACCACAATCTAAAAATTATAGTTTGTAGGGGGTGAGCACTAAGCTCTTTAGCAACACTCCTCCCAAACTTCAACAAGGTAAAGAAAATATATAAAATAGGTCGGTCTCATTTCACAAATATCATTTATTAATTTTTAAAGTAAAACAGGAACATTTTAATAGATCTCAAGTTTACAAAATAGCAATAATTAAATGAACAGTAAAATGAATTTTCCAACAATAAACCATTTCCAACAATAAACCATTTCCAACCATAAATCATTTCCCACAAGTTCTTATGGAGTCCCATACCTCCACAAGCACTTGTCGGAAACCAATTCCACAAAATAACCATATTCTCGTGTATGTTGGTTATTTTTCATTATTCTACACAACGACTCTACCTCGTTCACCCAATCATAACCACACAAACCACTTTAGGAAGGGCGTATACTGTCTTTCACGGCATTGACGAATCCTTCGCAAGAAAGGTATACCCACCCTAAGGCTCAAACATACGTGAACAATAGTGGTTGTTTCCACAATCAACAAATCACTATAAGTGTTAGGAAACTATCTCACCCCCACTGGGATAGACTAATATCTAACACTCTACGTCAGTGCTCGAATGTAATTCAAGTCCATCACAATGACTATGCAAGAGATATCATAACCAACATTTTCTTTAAAATGCAAGGAAACCAAAAATCCCCAATTCTCACAATTTGTAATACAAGAGAACACTTTAAGAAAATTAAGCAAGAGATCATCACAAATACCATTTTATTACTCAACACAAAGCACTAGGGTTTCGAAAACAAGAATTAAGGAAAAATCAAGAAAAATCCATTTCTTTGGAAAACTAGGATGTTGAGTCAAGAGGAAGAGATTTAATGGTTATCCCACCATAGATTTGTTTAAAACATGATAGTGTTTGCTAGAATATCAAGAATCAATGATTTACTAACAAATAAATAAGATCTAGAGTCAAAAGAAGACATATAAGTAAACACAAGCCTCAATGAAAGAGATTAGGAAGAACCCCTACCTTTCTCCTTGGCTTTGGTGTGAAGGATAAGAAGATTTGATACTGACTCACCCTTAAAACTCTTGTTTTCCCTTTCTCTCTTCCTCTCTAAGTCTTTCTATTAGGGTTCTAAGAGGTTTGGGGTGAGAGTGGGGTGAAGGAATGGGAGCAAATAAAGTGAAAATGGGGTTTTAAAACATAAAAATCCCAATTTTTTTAATGATCTACCGGTAGTTCGTATCGAGCTACCGGTAGTTCGGATCCACTAGCAACTTACTACCTATTGAGCTACCGATAGTTTGGATCCACTGGCAACTTATTACCTGTTGAGCTACCGGTAGGTCTTGTCCAGATTTGCCTATTTCCTATATTTTTCATTTCAAACCCACCAAACCATTCGAAAACCACCCCAAAACTTATACAATATACATTTGTACATCAAACATTGTTGGTATAAGTTCTATTGCAAATGGTTTCATATATTTACAAATCAAAACTAAGTTTGAACTAAATATTTACCCGATTCTACACTATTAACGTTGTTATCTCTACTCTTACAATCTACTTAGTTCAAGCATACTCCATTACATATATTAGCATTTCAAAAACATAATTATATTGCTATATTTGATAATACAAATGTGGGAGTTTACAATTTGCACCCACCACATTTATCTTGGAGAGAACGCCAAACCATCTCGACTACCACAAAGGAGGTTGAATCCCTTCATGAAAGAAGTAGTAAGGGATAAGGTGTTTAAACTATTTGACATGGGCATCATTTTTCCTATTGCCGATAGTAAGTGGGTTAGGCCCACACAAGTAGGACCTAAGAAATCTGGAGTCACGGTGATGGAGAATGATGAGAATGAGCTTATACCGACAAGAGTGATCACTAGGTGGAGAGTTCACATTGACTACCAGAGGCTAAACCTTTACACAAGAAAAGACCACTTCCCAATGCCATTCCTCGACCAAGTATTGGAACGAGTAGCGGGGCACCTATTCTTTTGCTTTTTAGATGGGTACTATGGCTACAATCAAATAGAGATTGCATTGGAAGACCAAGAGAAAACCACCTTCACGTGCCCCAAGGACTTTTCAACACTGCATGATGGGGATTTTCAGTGACATGGTGGAAAAGATAGTAGAGGTCTTCATGGATGACTGTTCAGTGTTTGGGGATTCCTTCGATTGATGTTTGGAAAATTTTGATAAAGTTCTAGCAAGATGTGAGGAGAAGAATTTAACATTGAATTGGGAAAATTGTCACTTCATGGTGACGAAGGGAATTATGCTTGGCCATATTGTTTCGAGACGGGGTATTGAAGTTGACAAATCCAAGGTGGAGGCTATCTCTAACCTCCCTACACTAAGAATCGTCAGGGACATCAGGTCATTTCTGGGCCATTCGGGTTTCTATCGTCGTTTCATAAAAAAATTTATTATAATGGTCTGACCTTTGACCAATCTATTGTGTAAGGATGCCTCATTCGAGTGGTCAGATAATTGTGAGGCATATTTTAAAAAATTGAAAAGCATGCATGTTAGGCCTCTGATTATGCAACCACCAAGGTGGGACTTACCTTTTGAGCTTATGTGCGACACGAGTGATTACACGATCGGCGCTGTGCTCGGTCAATGGGAGGAACATAGATCGCATGTAATAAACTACTCTAGCAAAACGCTCAATGAAGTCCAAATGAATTACACTACTAAAAAGAAAGAGTTGTTAGTAGTAGTATTCGCTTTAAGTAAATTCGGTTCTTACATCATAGGTTTACCTATTGTTGTCTTTACTGATCACTCAACTTTAAAGTATTTATTGTCTAAGCAGGATGCTAAACTAAGACTCATTAGGTGGATAATCATCCTACAAGAATTCAACATGACGATCAAGGACAAGAAAGGAGTTAAGAACATAGTGGCGAATCATTTATCTTGGCTTGTGGTGTAAGAGGCCAATGAGCATATCCCTATCCCTGACTTTTTTCATGATGAGCAATTGCTTTCAATTTATTCTGTGTGTCCTTGGTATACTGATATATGTAAGTATCTTGTAGCAGGACAGATAACACCGCAATGGTGTCGAGAAGATAGAAGATGATTTATGGCAGATGTGAAGTATTTCTACTTCAACAACCTGTACTTGTTCAAGTACTGCCCTAACCATGTCATGAGGAGATGTGTAACTGAGAGTGAACAACAGGACGTCCTCACATTTTGCCATTCACAAGCATGCGGTGGTCACTTCTTAGAAAAGAAAACTTCAGCAAAAAATCTTCAATCAGGTTCTTACTGGCCCTAACTTAACAAAGATTGTGTTTCATTTTGTAAAGAATGCGATAGATGCCAGCGTTTTGGTAGTGTGACCCAAAGGAGCATGATGCCCCTTTCCCTTGTATTAGTGATAAAAATATTTGACTGCTGGGAGCATTGACTTCATGGGTCTATTCCCTATGTCTTATAGATATCTGTATATTCTGCTAGTAGTGGACTACGTGTGGGTGAAGGCTATCCCAGCCAAGACCAATGACCACCGGGTCGTGGTTAAGTTTCTCAAAGAGAACATATTTTCAAGGTTTGGGATGCCTCGCGCAATGATAAGTGATGGTGCATCACACTTCTGCAATAGGCCATTTGCATCATTAATGTCTAAATATGGCGTCACTCACAAAGTATCCACCCCTTACCACCCACAAACCAATGGCCAAGCCGAGTTGGCCAATAGGGAGATCAAAAACATTTTAGAGAAAACGGTGAACCCTAATAGACTTACTAATGCCTTATTGGCTTGCCGTATTGCCTATAAGACTATTTTGGGCATGTCTCCCTATCGGCTCATCTAGGAAAAGGCTTGCCATTTTTCAGTTGAAATGGAATACAAGGCCTATTGGGCCATCAAAACTCAACTTAAGAATGGCCAAAGAGTAAAAAAAATTAGAGTTGAATGAGTTGGAAGAGATTAGGAGAGATGCATATGAAAGCTCCAAAAATCAAAGGAACGAGCTAAAATCTTTCATGATCAATCTATCATGAGGAAGTCATTTGAGCCCGGGCAAAAAGTTCTTTTATACAACTCCCGACTCTCCGTTTTCGAAGGTAAACTCCGATCCTATTGGGATGGCCCCTATCTTGTCAAGTGGCCTACCCCAACGGAGCTGTGGATGTTTCCAACCCCGAAAATAGCCATACATTCAAGGTCAATGGCCAAAGACTGGAACCATTTTTTGGGGGCTCTGAAGAACAAGTGGTGGAGGAAGATTTAATGGACCCGGTTTACCCAGAATTGTGGAAGAATAATCAATTTTTTTTTTACAGTTGCTTTTATTTATTTACTTTACTTGTATTTCATTTGACTCACGTTCCTTTGTTGAATAGCATTATGTTTCTTAGTTTCAGATATTGGTGCTTTTGTCCAAACTCAAGTGCAAGGTGTTCTCTAACCCTACTCATTCTGTCTACTGTCTTTCATTGCATATCATATTTTTGTGTTGCATTGAGGAGACTTTATAAATCTAGTTGGGGGGAGTGGTGCACCACTTGCATGATACACCAAAGTTGTGGAAATTTTTTTTGTGATACAAATTTTTGCTTGCATTAGGGTATTTATGTGAAAATTTTGAAAATTTTTGATGAAAAATATCTGAATGTTGATCTACATTCCCTTGTTAAGAGTGTTGGGTTGGATGATATATTGATCTTTGTTGTGAACTTTGAGCCTATGAGCATACTATGGAAATTCATCCTATGCGTGAGTATCACATATGTATTGATTTTTGAACTCAACTGTATGTGATCTTTGAATGTGTAATTTCAGCAATTTACGGATTGGATTCATGTTTTTAGGCTTGACATAAGTAGAGGAGATAAGTAAGGACCCATGAGAGCTGTAGTGCCAAACCTTTGTGGGAGGGGAACTTACATTTACTCAAAGAACAATTTTTCAAATTCCAAATATGTTCAATAATCTCATTGTTCTTATTTTGGTTAGGTGCATTTGGGTAGTTATTTGACTTTGTCTTGATATGTACAATGCTCCCGTATGCTTGTCTAGAGATGAGCTTAGGCCATCTTTGAAATGCGTTGAGCCTTAGTCTTTTTCTTGTGAAAATTTTATCCCTATTGCCGTGATTGAGCCTTAATTAGAAATTCGTTTCTATGCCACACATTTGACCAAGCCAATCAAAATAAGAAATATCTATCGTACATTGGTTGTTCGTAAAGCAAAAAATGAGTGATTGCAAAAGTAAATGAATTGTGGTTAGAAAATTCAAGCAAGGGATGATTGTTGTCGAAACTCAAAGAGCTGAAAAAAAAAAGAAAATGAAAATCCAAGAAAAATGTGATGAAAGGGTGAATGAAGTAAAGAATGACAAAAGAAAATAAACAAAGAGTGTGGTGAAGGTGTAAGAATGGAGTGAGAATCCCATGGAAAGGGAGAGCTTTTTGAAATAACACTCTTTCACTCGGAACAACCCTCTTTGTTAGCCTATATCCTTCATTTCACCTACCTCAATATTTGATTAACCCTAATTAGTGTGTAAATAAAATAATTAAGTAATCAAATTTGTAAGATAAAATAACTAAACATTATGAATTATAGTTTGTGCGTAAATTAAAGTTTTAAATACTTTATGTTCAAATTTCAGGGTCAAATGCAGAAATACTGGAAAATATAAGGCAATTTTACAAGACTTGAAACTACGAAGGACTAAGGTGTAATAAAGAAACATGGACAAATCAGAAGGCGACAAGTGGCAGCTCAAGAACAAGACACCTTGCACCACTGCAAGGCTTAACCTTTAGGAAGGTTATGGTAGGGGTTAGGACCCCGCGATACATGGAAGCCCAAGAATGCGACATACCACCACCACTGCAAGGTTGGACCTTTAGGAAGGGTGAGGTGGGGGTAGGACCCCCCTCCTTGGCCCAAACTTCCTCCTCCCCTATAAATAGGGGTCTTCACTCCTTACTTCAAGCATACCATTCCAACAGACAACCTCCTCCCTATTAAAAGACTAGCCATCCACTATAGCTTAAAATAGTGAAATCCTTAGAGAAAGCAAAGCGAAAGAAAAGAGAGAAAGAACCTTTGATAGCCGGTACGTTTGTTACTCTGTATTTCTACATTTCTGTAGTATCTTTCTATCCAGATAGTTGAACTGCAGCCACTTTTTTTGTCTTGAATGATAATAAAGGTGGTTGTGTTTCAATTTTTCCTTGTGAAAGAAATTTTATTTTTAGTTGTAATGAATACTACCCACACTCCTTGCTTGTCTGTAGCAATGGAGCGTGAGTAGTCGTTTATACCCTCCAGTGCGAGGGGAATATATGTATATTATTGTTTAGATTATGGAAATGTTGATGTCTTATTTATATTTTATTTATTTATGTATTATATGTTTAATGTGTGATATAATGATGTGCATAATTCCGATGCTATGCCTTGAATTATGTCATCAGTGTATCATAAGACCCGTCGGTTAAACAACTATGGTGTTCCTATCGGTATGGCATGTCCTTCACCAGAATGCTGAGGATGTTCTATTGATGTGTGGTACATAATCTAAATGATCCTCATGAATGGCTTGTCCTTATGGGTTATTAGGGTTATTTAAATACTATAAATAACTATATTGCTAGTCTAACAACCATGGCGTTCCTATCGGTATGGCTTGTCCTCCACCGAAATGCTGAGGATGTTTAACTGGTATATATATATATCACAGATGACCTATTGGGTAAATAAAGTGTTCCTCATAAATCGCTCAGCCTTCTGGTTTACTTGAATTCGTGAATTGGTACGTATATAACCAGTTTTCCTAAGAAGTTGATGTGTTATGCTATAATAGCTCCAGTTAACCTAAGACGTGCCTGTGTTATGGTTTATTATATACACACTTATAATCATGAGATCAAGTGAATAACTCAAGTATTTCTCATGAATGGCTTGTCCTTCTCGTTTGCTTGGGTTAATCAATTGACGTGGATATAACCAGTTAGCCTAAGATGCGGCTGTGTTATGATTTATTACCCTCAGTTAGCCTAAGAAGTGGTTGTGCTATGGTTTATATACATCAGACCAACCGGTTGACTTGCCAATAAAATGGAAGTTAATCCTGGTACGGTAGCATTTCTAGTATCTAACCAATATAATGCATATGGGACCCTTAAACTGAAGGGTATCTTTTATATTCTTGTTATCAACGATTTACTTACGCACTTTATTTGTTTACTTACGCACTTCATTTGTTTACTTAAGCAATTTATTTGTTTACTTATGCACTTTATTTAAGTTAAACTAGCTGTCAAGCTAAGCTCACATCACAAGCTATCAAACATCATACTACTTCAAACAACAACTTTATTGTTTTTTTATTTTAACTACTAAATTACTAAACTCTTCATGGGATCGATACTTGGACTTAAACCGAGAAAACTATAATTTGACCACTTATACTTTGGTGTATAATAATATAATTCAGACTACTAAATAGTGCGAATCAAATATCACCCCGAAGCTTCATTACAACCCTTGAAAGTCCTAAAAGATCTAGAGAAAGCATGGGGGATGCATACTTTTAAAGAACAAGAGAAGTTGGTTTTGCTATCCAATGTCCTAGCATTCCTTTCATGAGATTATGCCAAGGTTGTTCATTTTTATGCATGTACTTCATTTTTGGATTATATGTGCGCATACTTCATTTTGTGCACAAGATTATATCTCACATATACACATGGAGCACATGCCAAGATAACCATAGTGTGGTCCGTTGTTGAGAGACACCCTTGGCGAGTTTTGCATTGAAGCTGAATTTGGCTAGCCACTCGAATGTGAATTCTATTGTGTAAGTGTTCAAATTACTTGTCCAATTCACATACACATGAGTATGAAATTAAATGTGTAGGTGCATACTTTATACTAGTATTTGAAACTGTGGTCTTACTCATGTGTGCTTAGTTCGATCATCTGAAAAATGTGTCATATAGCTCCATGCTAGCATAATGGGGGAATATTGCTCAAGTTTTTGATATTTGTGATGAATTGGGAATCCCCATGTTATTAATTGTATGACTTGCACTTTGGGTATTCATTTTGATAATTAAAGATAGAAATCCATTCCTTGTACGTTGAATGCACTAAAATTTTAAATCACATTGCAATTGCGGTAATAAATTGGGTATGATGGTTCAAATTTTGGTTTACAAGTAGAGTATATGTTCAGGGTGGAGTTGAGATCATAAAATGAGTGTTAGAATGTATATGGGAGGTCCTAAATTAAAAAGGAATGGTGAAGGGTTGCTTAGCAGGAGTATTTTGCAACTGATGCAAAATAGTATCGGTACTCCTTAGTCACAAGAGTTCACAGTACCGGTACTCTTTACAAAAAAAAATCAAGTCTTTTAAATCAATTTTTTTGGGAAACCTCTCATTCCAGCCCCTTAAATCACGAACTCTAATGCTTTATTCCCTCACTCATTTACCTCCAAAGTTTCCCAATCCTTTCTTCTCCTCCATTAACTCTTGAATCTTCAACCCTATAGCCTTGTTTTGGAGATTCTTAGTGAAATTCGAAATTGCCCTCTTTTGAAACCCTATTTTCCGAAAACCCCTCAAACCCAAACTCTCTCTAATCTCTTCAAATTCTTCAAGAAGCTCTCAATGGCTCGTCACTTTGAAGTCATTCATGAGGCTCTAGACCCAATTGAGGGTCTCTTCTTCATTTCTTTTGCATTCTTGGTATTGGGGGCACAGTTGCATTGCATGACCCGCACCAAACAAGTGGGTTCCAACCCCTCTCAACCCGAGGAACCCAGTAGTCGTAAGAGCGGTGGTGAGGAATCAAGCGGGAATCCCAATGAGCAAAGGAAAAAGGCTAAATATAAGGCACGGTTCCAATTGATTTAGGGGAAGGGTGTGACTTGCGAACGGTACCTCGATCGTATTTCACTTGGCCCAAGAAACGAGGTTATCAAACTTATGAGTGCTCATGGAATGATATTTTGGTTTGAGCCCATCGAAGAATACAATTTGTTGATGTGTAGGGAATTCTACCAAACAGTTAGGATGGTAGAGGTAAATGGGGTGGAAATTTTGAGGACAAATTTTCGGGGCAAGATGTTTGAGTTGACCCCTGATTAGAGACCACCCTCATTTCCCCTAGTTTATCCTCACAATGTCACCCAAGCGAAAACTAGTATTGAGCTTGTGGCTTTGATGTATGATAATCCTATGCAGTTCAAGGGAAAGGTGCAAAGTGGAGGGTTAAAATGGTCATACGGTCTTTTGAATAAACTTCTCCATTACAACCTCCTTCCAAGGGGCTCAGAAAAGAAACCAAATCTTGAACAGCTAAGTTCATTGGACGTTGTCATGTCTGGGAAGACAATTGATTTCGCTCTTTTCATTTGGGAGGAAATGAAAGATTTTGCTGAGATGCAGAAGCCTATGATCAAATTGCCATTCGAGAGCTCGGTGACCCGAATGTGCAGGCACTTCAAGCTGAAGGCCTATGCCTTTGATAAGCTCATTCCCCTTAAGACTGGGGCGATTGGCAGAGCCAGCAGTTCGAAGAGGTGAGCTAGCTCTGTAGAGTCCGATTCTAAGGATCCTGGACCATCGTCTTCTACTGGACCGTCCACAGCTAGACCACCACATTCGATCCCTCAATGCCTGGATACCTTAGAGATGACAGTGCATGGGCTCAAGGTGTCGGTGCATGGTATTTCCTTAATGATGAAGGAGTTGTTCATGCATACATTCATAGGAAGACCTATCCAAGGAGAGCCCACACCACCAGCTGCTGGCCCTTCTACATCTGTCCCCTCTGCCTCCAAAGTGGTTGAGGTGGAGGAGGAGGATGATGATGATGACGATGTTAAGGTGGAGGAGGAGGGAGATAATGATGAGGATGAGGAGTAGGATGTGTTGTGGTGTCTGTCATTTATTTTTGTGTTGGATTGTACATAGTTAGGTTGGAGTCGTTGGCCTGGTAGAAGAACCCTTAGGTCATAGGCAATTTTGTCTCTTTTTTATATCCGACTCCATGTAATCCATCTTTGAAACACATTAATAGAATACCATAATTTTTGTTTCTATCTGTCCAAGTTTATTTCTTTAATTGCATTACGATTTATGTATTTCGATTGTGTTGGGTTAATTACTTATTTAAATGGATAATCGTATGGTATGCTGGTTACTTTGTTTTAAAGATAAATGTTGCTAGGGACTAGAAAAACTCAAGTCGGGGGTCTAATTAGCACCAAAAATTGCATATATTCATGTGCTAATACATTCCTTTTTCACTTGCTTTTGGATATTAAATAAGTGGATTTGTGCTATTTGAGCTATTAATGAAGATTTATGGTGTTTGCAGATAAAAGGTGATAAATGGGGCTTCTTAAAGCCTTCGCTTGTGACTTGAGGTGAATGCTAATGAAAGGATGGCTTAAAGATAGCTTTGGAGGAGAGGAAACCAAAGAACCAGCAAAAATAGGAGAAACAGTATCGGTACTCTTATGCTACTGGAGGAAACAGTACCGGTACCCTTATGCTATTGGAGTTTGCAGTACCGAAACTCAGTATCGGTACTCTTAGGCTACTGGAGTTCGTAGTACTAGTACTCTCGCTGACACAGCCCAGTTTCTGCATATGAGGCTTTGCCGTCTTCAGGGTCCCACCACTCATCCTCCTACCTATTCCTAACATGTCTTGCACCATGAACAAACCTAATCTCCCCTACCTTGGACTTTTGGAGTTTAGATCATCAATAAAGAGAAAGGAGAAAGAATATGTTGGGTGTGCAAGCGCCCTGTCAAACCCACTCTATTGATAGCCTATGGATGGAGATTACATCACCAAGTTGGGGCATCACTCCATGGACATTTTTGACAAAGGAAGGAGCTCTCCAGGATCATTATGCAAGATATACATTGTAATATAGATAGAGAAGCTCTAGGAAAAAGATGAATAGTGTTAGAGAAAGAAGCTGAGATTTTTACATTTTCTTCCATGTATTGTCTTCTAATTTCATGTAAGAATCTTCCAAGCTTCCTTTAATGCTTTGGATGTCATTAATCTCTAAGTGTTTTGAAGTTTAGTCTTCCATTCAACCTTCTACTATTAATGCTTCTATGTTCTTAAATTTCTTTGCTGTAAATGGGTATTAAATGCATTCTCATTTAGTTATGCTTCTGGCATTTACTTCACTAGGCATTTTCATTTCCATGTAATGCATTCTCACTACATTGTTTNGGTATTAAATGCATTCTCATTTAGTTATGCTTCTGGCATTTACTTCACTAGGCATTTTCATTTCCATGCAATGCATTCTCACTACATTGTTTGTTTTCCTTTAATCATGAGTAGCTAAATCTTTAAGTTGGCTAATCCAAGGGAGACCTCCGCTTAGGTATACCATCTCAACTCATCCCATCTCCTTCCCTTGGTGGACGGTGGTTCGGTTTGACTAGGTTGAGTGTGGACCAGAGTGTGAATCCTTGATATCCCGTAGGCATTGTCACGGGTGATGCTTGGATCCTCACTTTCATTTTGTCCCTCTCTTCCCATGAATCAATCGTTTACTTATGCACCATTGGAGGAAGGTTTCGAGTTGACTCGGTATTCTCATCGGAGTGAACCCTTCGGATTGGCAAACACTTGCTTTCCAACTCATTTTCATCACAACACAACTCACAAAACCAAACTTCAACTCTAAAATATTTTACACTTTCTTTTCACAAAAATCACTTTCAAAACGATTCACATACTTCTCCAAGGAAACGACCTTGGAATACCTCCAAGTAAAACACAACCCATAAAAGTCTTCTTACGCTTGGGAAGCACTTTTGCTCACTTGCACCTTTCATTTTCCATCATTCCTTTGACCCTTTCTTTTGACATCATCCCAAAGGACAGTGACACTCCCCTTCACACATATCATACATACACATTGAGGGAAGATGATGAGAGAATAGGAATTTACAATGGAAAACATCAAGCAAATCCCAACCAAGGCAACCCAAACCCAATTAAGCAACTATATGTGATATGTGGATTCAAACAAACAATTCATCAAAAAAATAGTGCTCGAGTGGACATTGCTTGATTGTGATTCACCCTAATCTCCATACATTAACCCTCAAATGTGTATGGCTTATATGGATAGGGAAGTGTCACTCTCCCTCCGGTTTGATGCTAGAAATGGGAAAAATGTGTATGTGTGTGCAAAAGTGCTTCCCAAGCGAAGAGAGACTTGCAAGTGTTGTGTTTTACTTGGAATGGGTATTCCAAGGTCATCTCCTCAGGGAAGGAAAAGGTCAAGTGTTTTCAAAGGTTAATTTGAAAAGGAATGAAAAAGTGTAAAATCTTGTAGTTGTGTGTTTTGGTGAGTGGAGTTTTTGATAAAAATGCAGTGAAAACAAGGTTGGCTAACCCGAAGAGGTCATTCCAATGGGAATGCCAAATCAACTCAAAATATTCTACCAATAGTATATCAGTACTTGATTGATTTGTAGGAAGTGAGAGACTAATGTGGAGGCGTAGGCTCAAGCATATCTCGTGACAAGTCTACGGTATATCAAGAGCTCACAATCAAGTCCACACTCAACCTAGTCAAACCAAAATACAAATATTGAAGGCAAATAACCAAATGTAAAACTTGAAATGCTAGATGATGTAGTTAAACATGAATACAGTTGAAATAAAAGAGATTAAAGTGAAACAAGTAAATATTAGAAGTGATTTGAAGCTTACTACAACTGAAATGGAGAAGAAAATGCAAAAACCTAACTTTCTATCTCTAGAACTTCATCTTCTTCCTTGGGAGCTTCTCTCTCTAAAAGCTTGTGTAGTAGAATAATGGTGTAGAGATATGCTTCATTTTCATCCATGGGACTCCTATGGTTTGTGAGAGCAGACATTCCATGATTGGGGAAGAATTTGACACCTGCACAGGTAACGTCATGGCATGCCTGCACCATTCCCATGCCTTGACCAACCTCTCTCTTTCTCTCTCCTATTCTTCAATGCTTTTCCTTAAAAAATCAGATATTAGGTGTGGAAGGGCATACTTGCATGTAGAGTGGATTAGGGCATATGTGGAAGAAGCACAGCTAGGACCCCCAAGCAGGTAAAGTCTGAGTTGCAGGTTTCTGGTGCTTCTAGGCAAAACCTATCGATAGGTCGATGACAAAACCTACCAGTAGGTTTTTTCAAGTAAGCAAAACTTTCCTATAGGTTTTGGAAGATGATCCAATGTGCAAAACCTACCGGTAGCTTTTCACTTGATTTGCCCTATTCTTGATCTCGTCACCTTCCAAGCCTCCCATTGAGCTTCCCCTTCTTCTCCATTGTCTTTAAGCACTATGATGGGGGCTTAACTCAAGTCATTTCCTACTCTTTACCTACAATCACACAAAAACTTCATTAATTGTTAGATTAATTGTATTTTCTCCCATTTTCACCATAAAAACAAGTATAAAAGGGGTGCAAATTTTTACATAATGTGCAATATTTTGTGCTAGTCACACCCCCAACTCGAGTTTTGCTAGTCCCTAGCAAACTTTATTTTCAAACCAGAAAGTATAAAACTAAAACAATCCATTTATACAAGTAAATCACCAAACAATCAACATGTAAAAATAACAATGCACTTAAAGAAATGGACTTTGGCAAGATAAAACGAACAACTATGGTTTTTTTGCATTAATCACTTCCAAAAGTTTAGTACAAGGATTTAGAATTCCAAAACAAAGTGGCCCAAAAAAATCCTAAAGACTCTTCTACTAGGCTGACAATTCTAATCCTGTCTATGTACAAACTAAAAGAAAAGAACATCGTCTTCCTCTCCAATCTCCTCCTCATCACTCTCATAATCACTCTCCTCCTCGTCACCAGAGTCGTCATCGTCGGAACCCTTCACCTCGACGACAGTAGAAGCCATAGGTGCAGAGGTAGAAGGTCTGGTCGGAGGAGGTGGAGGTACACCGGGAATCGACTTACTTGAAAAGGTGTGCTCAAAAATCTTGGTCAGCATCAAGGAAAGCCCATGCATCATCCCCTCCAAAGCGTCTAAGCACTACGAAACTATACGGACCAGGACAAAGGTGGAAGGCCCAAAAGTAGACGGCCCAGCAAACGATGGCTCAGGTCTCGGGACTCTAGGTCTCTCATCCCTACTCATTGATGTCCTCTTACTGCTACTCGTTTTCCCGATAGTGCCAAATTCAAGTGTAGTAGCACATTAGAGACATAGGACTTCACCTTACTGGAATAGCACATCCTCATGACTAGATTGGTGAATGGGAGATTCGCCTTCAACTGTATTGCCTGAGCTATCTCCTTCGTGAACTGCCATATCAATAAAGCCACATCTATTATCTTTCTTTTCATGAAAGCATAGATAATGGCGAGCTTCTCCGCATTTGGCTTCTTCTTTGCACCCCAAGGAATCAAATTGAAGTGCAAGATCTTGTTCATGATTCCGTATGAGTGCCTGACGCCCCCGAATTGAATTGTCCCTCTGAATTGGGTCGGGTCCTCATATGTCAGCTGCACAGACTCAAAGATTGATTTTACCCCTTGAATGTTGTGTGGATCCACCGAGACATTGCGGGGAGGTCTCTAGTACTTCATCAATCTCGCAATCAAATTATGGGTTACATCAAAAACCTTCCCTCTCACATTTGTCTTGAGAATAGAACTATCCTCATCCACCACATTCAACATCTTATAAAACTCCCTACACATTGTCAGGTCATACCCACTAACCGAATCCCAATCTCGTGCCCTTCAATCATTTTCACCACCTCGTGATTCGGCCCGAGAGTGAGCATGTCCACATAACGCTCACAAGTGATATTTTACTCCTCAATGCTCTTGTTGCAAGCATCATTTTGTGCCTTCTTTCTCCTCTCCCCCTCTCTCCATTAGGAACCTCCTCTATCCTTTTGCGAGATCCAGTGCCTGTAGATTGTGTGGAACTTGGCCCCGGTCATTTCTTTGGGCCATGAGGATCAACAGTGCCCAAAATGCCACAAAAGACAACAACCTTATCCATAGTCACTCAAGAGGGTCAGGAACAGTTTACCTATGCGAGCCATTGCAATGAATTTCAAACTTTTGGAGAAACCCTAAGAGAAAATGGAATTTGGGGGAAAAAAGGGAAAACTAGGGTTTATGAGAAAATTCCAACAAAATTTGGTAAAATTCAACTAATAATCAACCCTAGTGATAAGAAATGGAAGATTTGATGGATTGGGTCAGGGTTTTCGAAGCTTTGAGAAGATTTGAGGGAGAAAGAATTATTTGGGTAGTTGAATACAATAGAGGAAATGAACAGTTCACCAAAAAAAAAATTACTTCAAACCCTTGTTTTTAGCTTTATGGGCAAAGCCTACCGGTAGAACGATCAAAACCTACTGGTCGGTTTTGTGCACCGGAAAAATACCTACTGGTACGTTTTAGCTTGTTTGCAAAAACCTATGTGCTTCCATTCTCACATCCACTCCAATCTATATCAACCCCTACACATTCTAACAACCTATCTATGACCTCTACTCTACCAAAAACATGAGTTACACTTGTGAACCACAATTGAGTGACCATGCCTCAAGTCATTTCCAAAATTGCAATATGATTTAAAATTTTGATGCTTTCAGCAAACAAGGAATGGATTTCTACGTTTCACTATCAAAATGAATACTCAAAATGTAAAGCACATATTCAAATGATAAAGGCATTCCTAATTCTATCCAATATAACAAATTTGAGCGATATTCCCCCATCCTACAAGTCTAGGGTTGCACAACACATTGTTCAAATACCCGAACGAAGTACACATGAGCATCATCATGACTTTAAATGATATTCTAGAGTATTCACCTACACATTCATTTTCAAACTCAAGTGTGTGTGAAATGGACATATAATTTAAGCATTTACCTAATGGAATTCACATTCACTTAGCTATCCAAATTTACATTTGATGCAACCTCACCAAGAGTTTCTCTCAAAAATGAATAACATTATGATTATCCTGGCATGCACCCCAAGTGTATATGTGAGATAGAATTTTGTGCACAAAATGAAGTATGCTCACATATAATCCAAAAATGAAGTACATGCATACAAATGAAACAACTTTGGCATAATCTCATGAAAATAATGTTAGGGCACTAGACAGCTAAATCAATTTTTCTTGTCCTTCAAAAGTGTGCTTTACCCAGGCTTGATCTAGATCATTTAGGACTTTCAAGGAATGTGATGAAGGCTTGGGGTGATATTGAGGTAATTAAAATAAAGGATATAGAGTAACAATGAGGGTTGTTCCGAGTAAATGACCTTTATTTCAAAAAATCTCTCTTTTCATAGGATTTTCATTCTAACACCATCACTACATTCTTTGTTTATTTTTCTTTATTTTCCATAACATTTTCCTTTTCTTTTTTCTCATTCTTTTCCTCTTTCACCATTTTTCTTGGATATTTCATTCTTTTCCATTCAACATTTTGTTTTGTTTGAAATTCGCATCTTTTACCCCTTTTTGTTGGTTGTTCACACCATAACTGCTTCTCTTTATGATCTCTCATGGTCAGTCTCGGAACAACCGAGGTGTGATAATTTTTTATCATTTTGCACTGGCTTGGTCAATTGTGTGGCATGGAAACGAATTTTCAACAAGGCTCAATCATGGCACTATAGATAGATTTTTCCAATAAAAAAGGCTAAGGCTCAAATAAATCAAAGATGACCTAAGATCATTTATAAATAAGCATGGGAGAGCATATTGCATTTCAAGACAAAGTCAATCAACCACCCAAATGCACTCTAACCAAAACAAGTATAATGAGATTATTGAACAAATTTGAAGTTTGAAAAAATTGTTCTTTGAGTAAGTGTAAGTTTCATCCAACAATGATTGGCACTAAAGCTCTCATGGGTACATATTCATCTATACTATTCATGTCAATCTCTAAATGTAAACTCAATCTGTAAATTGTCAAATTACACATTCAAGGTGCACTTATGGGTGAGTTCAAACTAAACACATATGTGATACTCTTAGCAATAGGATAAACTTCTGTGATACTCTCATGTATTCAAAGTTCAAGGAAAATATCAACATATCAATAAACCCACAACACTCTAAATAGGGGAATATAGGTCAACATTCAAATATTATTCACAATAATTTTCAATATTTCAAAATATTTCTCAACTATTCTAACAACAATATGTAGAACCTATGAATAGTGAATTTCACCACAAAATAGTATTACCAAAAAAAAAATTTCACAAAAACTTGGTGTACAGTACAAATGGTGTACCTCACCCCCCCTCCCCAATTTGATTCATGCATTGTCCTCAATGCAGCTAAAAAAATATGGTATGCAATGATGGACCTAAAAAGATAAGTAGGGTTAGAGAACACCTCGCATGCAGCTTTGACAAAAACACTGTAATCTACACATTTAAAGAAGGAAAACTACACAAAGATGAAAGTAAGTAAACAAAATAACTCAAAAATTAAATGATAAAAGAAAGAGACTGTACACTAAAATCTACATGAAAAGTTATTCCTCCAAAAGGTCTGGGTAAACCGAATCCACCAACACTTTCTCCACCATTTGCACCTCAAAACCCTCGAAGAATGGCTTAAGTCTTTGGTCATTTACCTTGAATTTTTTGCCATCCTTAGGGTTTGTAATTTTCACGACTCCATTGGGGTAGCCCTCCTTGACAAGATAGGGGTCATAGCAACGAGATTAGAGTTTCCCTTCAAAGATAAATAGTTGAGAATTATACAAGAGCACTTATTGTCCAAGCTCGAATGTATTTCTTACATGAAAAATCTTAGCCCTTTCTTTGGAAATTTTTTACCTCTCATATGCATCTCTATGAATCTCTTCTAACTCATTCAACTCCAACTTCCATTTCTCTTCGGCTATTCTCAAGTTAAAGTTTAAGGTTTTGATGGCTCAATAAGCTTTATGCTCCATTTTTACTGGCAAATGATAGGCCTTCCCATAGACTAGCCTATAAGGTGACATACCTAGAATGGTCTTGTACGCAGTGCGATAAGCCCATAAAGGCACCGGTCTACCTAAGTGACCAATCCTTCCTATTAAGGATTCACCATTTCCTCTATGATGTTCTTGATCTCCCCACTGACCAACTTAGCTTGGCCATTGGTCTTTGGGTGATAAGCGGTGGACAACAAGTGTGTGACGCCATACATATGTATTAAGGATGAAAATGGCCTATTTCAAAAATGACAACCACCGTCACTTATCATTGCTCGAGGTATCCCGAACCTCAAAAAATATTTTTTTTTAGGAACTTAACCATGACCAAATGGTCATTGGTCTTGGTTGGGATACCCTCTACCCACTTGGACACGTAGTCCACTGCCAATAAAATATAAAGGTAGCCAAAAGACATAGGAAATGGACCCACGAAGTCAATGCCCCAACAATTGAATATCTCAATTACTAGCACGGGGGACAAGGGCATCATATTCCTATGGGTCACACTACCCAACCATTGGCACCTATCACATTCTTTGCAAAAGGAAACACAATCTTTAATTAATGAAGACCAAGAAAAACTAGATTGCAAAACCTTAGCCGAAGTCATTTTGGAAGAGAAGCGTCCACCGAACGTTTTAGAATGGTAGAATGAAAGGATGTCCTACTGTTTATTTTTAGGAACATACCTTCTCATGACATGGTCGGGACAATATTTGAACAAGTACGGGTTGTCAAAGTAAAAGTACTTCACAATTGCCATAAATCTCCGTCTATCCTATAGGCTCTAGTGTAGTAGAATTTATCCTGTAGCAAGATTATTGCAAATTTTAGCATACCAAGGATAAACCAAATGAATGGAAAATAAATGCTCGTCAGGAAAAGAGTCAAGGATAGCAATATGCTTTTTGGCATCTTGAACCACATGCTGCGACAGATGGTTTGCCACCACGTTCTCAACTCCCTTCTTGTCTTTGATGATCAAACTGAATTCTTGAAGTAGGAGGATCCACCTAGGGAGTCTTAGCTTTGCATCTGCTTGGACAAAAGATACTTCAAAGTAGAGTGATCAGTGTACACTATAATAGGCAAACCAATGATGTAGGACCAAAATTTATTCAATGCAAATATTACCGCTAGCAACTGTTTTTCAATGGTAGTGTAGTGCATTTGTTCTTCATTAAGAGTTATACTAACATAGTATATTACATAAGGTCTCTTATCTTCCCTTTGACCGAGCAATATGCCGACTATTTAATCACTCGCGTCGCATATGAGGTCAAATGGTCAGTCCCATTTGGATGGTCACATGATTGGAGGTGAAGTGAGCATGCTTTTAGGTTTTTTAAATAATGCCTCACAATCATCCGACCACACAAATGGGACATCTTTTAAAAGCAAATTGGTCAAGGGTCTTGCCAATGCACTAAAATTTTTTATAAAACGACAATTAAAACCAGTATGGCCAAGAAACAACCTAATGTTTTTGATGACTTTTGATTAACCCTAATTAAGGCATAATTTAATTTAGTTAATAAGTCAATTGTGTTAGTTAAATAAACTTAAACTAGTCAAAATAAGCCAAATTAGGGTTAGTGTGTGAATTAAGGATAATGCATTGATTGTTGTTCTTTTTAGGGTTTTGTGCGTCACTGCTACAAATTACTAGGGAGCCAATTATGTCAAAGTTACAAACTACTTGGGAGTCAATTATCAAAGCTGCAAACTATAGGGTGCCAATTATCAAAGTTCAAAAAAAAAGGGGCGACCAAAGTGTAATTGAAATCCGCCAAACAAGACTTTCACACTTCCTTGTTGCCTAAAAATACCACCCCTTAGGACCTGTAAATAATTCATCTTTTGGTAGAGGAAAACCCTCCAAAAGTATTGCTTTCTTTATTGCTTATTGCTTTCTTTTAATTTATTGCTTCATTTACTTTAAGTATTGCTTTCCTTTATTATATTATTACTTTCTTTTATTGTATTATTACTTTCTTTTACTTCCACTGTTGAGCTTCCTTCTTCCCTTAGAAGAGTGAAACTCTTCCACTTTTCTAGAGCTTACCAAAGCTGTGAAGGGAGGAACGTGATTCACTCATTCTTTGNGCTTTCCTTCTTCCCTTAGAAGAGTGAAACTCTTCCACTTTTCTAGAGCTTACCAAAGCTGTGAAGGGAGGAACGTGATTCACTCATTCTTTGTCGAAGATCAGCTCCTTGTGTAAAGTGTTTTACCTTGTAACTCCTCTACTTGGAGGGATGAGCATCACTCACTTTTCTAGCTTTACCAAAGCCATGAAGAGTGAGTAGTTTCTCATCCAATCTTTAGTAAGAGGTGAAGGAAATGTATAATTATTCGAAAGTTATATTTGTGCATTTCGTTTATATTTAACTTCAATCTTCATTAATTTATAATGTCTTCTTCGTACATTGTTGTTTTTCCTTTAAGCATGAGTAGCTAAGTCCTTAAGTTGGCTAATCCAAGGGAGACCTCCTCTTGGGTATGTCATTTCAACTTATCTTTTTTCCTCCCCTCGGTGTACGATGGTTCAATTTGACTAGGTTGAGTGAGGACCTGGTGTGAGTCTTTGATATCCTGTAGACTTGTCAAGGGTTAGGCTTGGATCCTCACTTCCATCTTGTCCCTCATTTCCCATGAATCCATCGTTCATCTATGCACCATTGGAGGAAGGTTTCGAGTTAACTTGATATTCCCACTGGAGTGAACCCTTCAGATTAGCCAACACTTGTTTCCCATTTCAATTTCATCACAACACAAATTTCAAACAACAAAAGATTTTACACTTTGTTTTTCACTAAAATCACCTTCAAAATGATTCACCTCCTTCCGTGAAGAGATGACCTTCGAATACAATTCAAACTAAAACACGACAAACAAAAGGTTCTCTACGCTTGGGGAGTATTTTTGTTCAGACACACACAATTGATATTTCATTCATCCACCATTCTGTTGCCTTTTCTTTTGACATCATTCCAAGGGAGAGCGACACACCCCTTCACACACTCCATACATAGATTAAGGGATGACACTCCCCTTCACACACACCACAGACACCTTAGATAAATTCCGTTCCTACATCATTGGTTCGCCTATTGTTGTTTTTACTAACCACTTAGTTTTGAAGTATTTGTTGTCTAAGCAGGATGCAAAATTGATACTCATTAGGTGGATACTCCTCCTACAAGAATTCGACTTGACGATCAAGGACAAGAAAGGAGTTGAGGACGTGGTTGGGGATCATTTATCATGGCTTGTGGTGCGAAGAAGCTGATGAGCACATTCCTATCCCTGACCTTTTCCCTGACGAGCATTTGCTTTCAATTCATTCTGTATGTCCTTGGTATGTTGATATCTGTAATTGTCTTGCAACAAGACTGATACCACCGCAATGGAGCCTAAAAGATCGAAGATGATTTATGGCGGATGTGAAGTTCTACTTTGACAACCCGTATTTATTCCAGTACTACCCCGACCTAATCATGAGGAGATGCGTACCTGAAAATGAACAGCGGGACATCCTTGCATTTTGGCATTCACAAGCTTGCGGTGGCTATTTCTCACCGAAAAAATCTTTGGGCAAAATTCTTCAATTAGGTTTTTACTGGCCCTCTCTTATCAAAGATTGTGTTTTAGTTTGTAAGGGAGGTGACAGATGCCAATGATTGGGTAGTGTGACCCGCATAAACATGATCCTCCTTTCACCAATGCTTGTCATAAAAATATTTGATTGTTGGGGCATCGACTTCATGGATCATTTTCCTATGTCATTTGGTTATTTGTACATCCTCCTAGCAGTGGACTATGTGTCCAAATGGGTGGAGGCTATCTCGACTAAGACTAATGACCACCAGATCGTAGTTAAGTTTCTCAAAGAGAACATCTTTTCAAGCTTTGGGATGCCTTGTGCAATAATAAGTGATGGTGGATCACATTTCTGTAATACGCCATTTGCATCTCTAATGTTCAAATATGGCATCACTCACAAAGTATCCACTGCTTATCACCCACAAACAAATGGCCAAGTCGAGCTAGCCAATAGGGAGATGAAGAACATTCTAGAAAAAATGATTAACCCAAACAAGAAGGATTGGTCTGATAGATTGACTAATGCCCTCTGGGCATACCGCACTACCTTTAAAAGTATTTTGGGCATGTCTCCCTACTGGCTTGTCTATGGAAAGGCTTGTCTCCCTACTGGCTTGTCTCTGGCATGCCTAATGCCCTCTGGCATGTCTCTGGCGTGACTAATGCCCTCTGGCATGTCTCCCTACTGGCTTGTCTATTAGGCCATTAAGACTTTAAATTTTAATTTGAGAATGGTCGGTGATCATAGGAAGTTAGAGCTGAATGAGTTGGAAGATATTCAACATGATGCGTATTAGAGCTCCAAAATCTCAAGAGAACGGGCCAAAATCTTTCATGATAACTCCATCGTGAGGAAATCATTTGAGCCTGGGCAAAAAGTGCTCTTATACAATTCTTGCCTCTCCATTGTCCAAGGCAAACTCCGATCCCGTTGGGATGACCCCTATCATGTCAAGGTGGCCTACCCCCAATGGAGCTATGGAGGTCCAAAATCCCAAAAATGGCCAAATAATCAAGGTCAAGGGCCAAAGACTGAAGCCATTTTTGGGGCGCTTTGGAGAACAAGTGGTGCAGGAGAATTTAATGAATCCAATATACCCAAATGTTGTGGAGGAATAACTAGTTTTTTCTGCCTTTCAATGTACAGGCTTTTATTTACTTACTTTATTTTTATTCCATGTTAATTATGTTCTTTTATCGTATAAGTTTTGTTCTTCTTAGTCGCAGATATTGCTGTTTTTGTCAAAGCTCAAGTGCGAGGTGTTCTCTAACCCTACTAATCTTTTACTATCTATCATTCAATATCATACCTTTTTGTTTTATTGAGGACAATGCATGAATCAGGTTGGGGGTGAGGTTGCACTATTTGCATCTTACACCAATGTTTACGAAAATATTTCGCACAAAAATTCATGCTTGTCGACACTCAATTTGATCGGGTACCAAAAAAAAATGATTTGTGGGAATATTTTGCGCGGATATTGGCGCCTGCCGACAGTCAAAAATAATATAAAATAAAATATAAATAAATAAATAAATAATGGGATTCCTTTATAAGGCCTCCAACATTTGTTTTCCTTTTTCCCCCATCCACTGGTGTTGGTCTCCCCTTCTTCTTCTTCCTCTTCTTCTTCTTCATCCTTCTCTCTGTTCTCTGTAAAAACAACCCACCCCCCGCAAATCCATCATCATATATGTCGACGACCCAGTCCTTTGTTTAATAATTTGTCTTATATATTTATATTTGTACATGGGTGCTCTTCTTCTACTCGCACTTAGGGTGAGGGATTTTCAGCCTAACCTAGATCTCCGTCGAGTTGATTAATTGTTATGTTTGGTTTGTCCGTTTTGACAACTGAACAAATCTCTACCACCACCCCTTTCCCTTTTTCTTCGTTTTCTTCTTTTTCTTCTTTCTGTTGTGTTGTTTTCTATAAACATGACCCAACTCCCAATAGTCCCATCTTCCCCAAAAACCAATCCTTGGTCTCATGACCTGCATTTATTTACTCTATTTGTATATGGCTCTTCTTCTTCTGTCCGCACTTAAAATCAAGGATTTTCATCCTTGCAAAAACCCATATCCTAGCGAAAATCACACTTAATTCGTATATTTTCTTTGTAGGTTTCGGTAGCTGAACATATCTATACCCTACAACCTCATTTCCAAACTCCCAAAACTGGTAAATTTGAAACATTGAGGACAATGTTCAGTTTAGATTGGGGGGTGTGATCTATAGTTCCAATTTGTTATAGTTTCTTATTGACAAAAAAAAAATTATTCTAGATTGCATATTTTTACAGTATTTTTGCTTATATTTCATAATCATATCGAAGACAGCTTCAACCGTCTTTGTGACTGGTAAATGTTAAAAAACAAGATAGTGAGTCTTAAAGCATAGAAAGCATGGATGTTAACCTTTTTTGGTTTAGTATGGGAGTTCTACGCACTTTTCCATCTGATGTGCATGCTGTGATCATGAAAAAACCAAGAGTTATGAGAAAATTAAAATTCGAGAAGCACAAGCAAAACCACTGTGTGGCATAAGCACTTTTTCTAAACTTCGTCGTGCCAAACAATTTGGTGCTTGTAAACAATGTGGCATGTGTTTTCACGTGAAAAAATACAATAAATGTTCTGAACCAATTTTGGGTCATGCAACCGATCGATTAAACTAGATAGTGTATGGGTAGAGTAAGGATTTTCCAAACATGTCATCTTATACTAGTCCGGGACTTACACGTTATGTGAGACAAGAAGTTGGAAGGGTCACTAATAATGACATAGACACAAGCGATGACTCGGGTATAATTTTGACTAATAATGACAAAATTGTGGAAAAATGTGTTTTAGGGATGAAGGTTAATGGTCCAAATTTTTTTTTGTGTGAATATTTGTTTCTGTTCAAAGTCTTTTTGTTGAAATAAAGATATGGGTTGAGGAAGGAATGTCCTAAAATGCCAACCTGTAGAGTGGGTAGGGACTTATACTGAGATGCCATAGTTTTTTAAGTTCAGTGTGTGCATTTAGTCTGCTTTCAATAGATAAATGTGTGTAAATAACTTTGATTTTTATTTGAGTGCAAAAAAAAAAAAAAAAGCATTTCCTTGAAAAATGCTATTTTCTCTATGCTTAAATGTCAAATGTATGTTAGTATTTATTATTCTTAAGGTACAAAAAGACCAGACTCGAAAATAGAATTGATATATAACCGACATTCTTTGAAAACCTAACATAACCAGTGGAGATAACGAAGAATATCATTGTAAGTTTTGAGCCTTGCAATGCTTTCTGAGAGACAATCAACATTTACTCAAGTAAGATCTTTCACTTTCAATTTTTGAATAATCTCATTAAACTTGCTTTGATTAATGCAACTAAAGAGATCTACGGACATATCCCAGAAGGAACCTTTGCATACGACACATACATGGGCACATACTTGAGAAACGATTTTAGGCCATCTATGATTTGATTTTGAGCCTTAGTCATTGCTTCTACGAAATCATATCCCTAGTTATCCGTGTTTGAGCCTTCAATGAATGATTTATTCTTCAAGTAAAACCCATATGACAACCGAGCCACAAGAGAATATACTTGACATACCTTGCTATCTATTTCTCTTGCACCCTCTAATAAATCAGTATGATACAGAAAAACCAGAGAAATAGAAAATACGATGGTGGCTACTGTTCAATGAAAGAAAAGTCAGTGTAAACAACCGAGAAAGAAAAGAAACAGGACAACAGGGAATTGTCAAGAAAGTGAAAAATTAGAAAATGAAAGAAAGAAATACCCTTTCTGGGCAAAATATTGAAAAGTAAAAGAGAGGTGTGCTACACTACTTTAAAAAGAGGATAGTCTTTGAATACCATTGACGTCATTTCGTTAGCCACTGACCTCTGGCCACATTACAACCTATACAAAGTCCTAATTAATCTCAAGTTTGATGCATGTGTGTGTTGTCGACTGAAAATTGGGGTATGTTAAATAGTATTTTTTTAATTGTATTGATATTCTTCCAATAGAATATGCCAAAAAGATGATTAGTCTACTTTCTTATGGCTTTCACTCCCTTTCTAACTATGCATGTGATTTTTCGATTGACCATCCTCTAATCACATGCCCAATGAGAGACAAGTCACTATAATCAGATAGAATTTTTGTTAAAGGCATCTGTAAGAGAGGTTTCTAAAATCAAATCTATCCATGGAGGGTGGTAAAGTGGAATGTCTGTCATATAACAATTCTTATTTCTAGAAAGACCATTGCTACTGCATAGGGAATTCCAAATGCCAATGTGACTAATGCTAATTTTTGCATTAAATAAATACCTACGAAGGAGGAGCTTGCGGGAATCCCAACAACCATGATGCTAATTTACTTTAACCCACATACACATCTGTTCGACTGGAGTTTGTAGGTAGCTCACTGGAAACCTTCACGAGACAAAACTCATCCACTAGGGATCACCTAGGGATTTAATGGCTTGTTGCATATGCTAAATGCAATCGTGTTATCTACGAAAAGTGATTTTATTTTGTTATTTATTACTAGGGAGTAGTAATGTTTAGGTTGAGGGTGTGATTAAATCTAATTAAGGCATAATTTAACTTAGTTAATAGATCAATTATGTTAGTTAAATAAAGTTAAACTAGTCAAAATAAGCTAAATTAGGGTTAGTGTGTGAATTAAGGATAATGCATTGATTGTTGTTCTTTTCAGGGTTTCGTGCGTCAAAGCTACAAACTACTCGGGAGCCAATTATCAAAGTTACAAACTATAGGGTGCCAATTATCAAAGCTCAGAATAAAGGGGGATCAAAGTGTAATTAAAAGCCGTCAAACAAGACTTTCACACTCTCTTGTTGCCTATAAATACCACCCCTTATGACTTGTAAAGAATTCATCTTTTGGTAGAGGAAAACCCTCCAAAAGTATTGCTTTCTTTATTGCTTATTACTTTCTTTAAGTATTGTTTTGTTTTATTGTATTATTGCTTTCTTTTAATTTATTGCTTCCTTTACTTTAAGTATTACTTTCCTTTATTGTATTATTTCTTTCGTTTATTGTATTATTGCTTTCTTTTACTTCCACTATTGAGCTTCCTTCTTCCCTTTGAGGAGTGAAACTCCTCCACTTTTCTAGAGCTTACCAAAGCCGTGAATGGTGGAACATGATTCACTCATTCTTTGTCGAATATCGGCTCCTTGTGTAAAGTGTTTTACCTTGTAACTCCTTTACTTCAAGGGATGAGCATCACTCACTTTTTTAGCTTTACCAAAGCCATGAAGAGTGAGTTGTTGCTCATCCAATCTTTAGTAAGAGGTGAAGGAAATGTATCATTATTTGGAAGTTATATTTGTGCATTTCGTTTATATTTAGCTTCGATTTTCATTTCTTTATAATGTCTTCTTATTACATTGTTATCTTTACTTTAAGCATGAATAGCTAAGTCCTTAAGTTGGCCAATCCAAGGGAGACCTCCTCTTGGGTAGTCATTTCTACACATCTTCTTTCCTCCCCTCGGTGTACGATGGTTCGGTTTGACTGGGTTGAGTGGGGACATGGTGTGAGTCTTTGATATCCCGTAGATTTGTCACGGGTTATGCTTGGATCCTCACTTCCATGTCGTCCCTCGCTTCCCATAAATCAATCTTTCATTTATGCACCATTAGAGGAAGGTTTAAAGTTAACTTGACATTCACATTAGAGTGAATCCTTCGGATTAGCCAACACTTGTTTCCCATTTCAATTTCATCATAACACAAATCACAAACCACCTTCAAACAACAAAAGATTTTACACTTTGTTTTTCACCAAAATCACCTTCAAAATGATTCACCTCCTTCCCTAAGGAGATGACCTTGGCATACGATTCCAAGTAAAACACAACAAGCAAAAGTCTCTCTGCGTTTGGGGAGCATTTTTTTTCACGCACATTTGACATTTCATTCATCCACCGTTCCATTGTCCTTTCTTTTGACATCATTCCAAGGGAGAGTGACACACCATACATACATTGAGGGATGACACTCCCCTTCACACACACCATAGACACCTTAGATAAATTTCGTTCTCTCATCATTGGTTTGCCTATTGTTGTCTTTACTGATCACTCTGCTTTGAAGTATTTGTTGTCTAAGCAGGATGCAAAATTGAGACTCATTAGGTGGATACTCCTCCTACAATAATTCAACTTGACGATTAAGGACAAGAAAAGAGTTGAGAACGCGGTGGCGGATCATTTTTCCCGGCTTATGGTGCAGAAGCCTGATGACCACATTCCTATCCCTAACTTGCTCCCTGACGAGCATTTGCTTTTTATTCATTCTATATGTCCTTGGTATGCTGATATATTTAACTATTATGCAACATGACAGATACCACCGCAATGGAGCCTAGAAGATCGAAGACAATTTATGGCAGATGTGAAGTACTTCTACTTCGACAACACATATCTGTTCAAGTACTACCCCGACCAAAGCATGACGAGATGCGCACCTGAAAATGAATAGCGGAATGTCCTTGCATTTTTCCATTCACAAGCTTGCAGTGGACATTTCTCGGTGAAAAAGACTTCGGCCAAAATCCTTCAATTAGGTTTTTACTAGCCCTCTCTTATCAAAGATTGTGTTTCGTTTTGTATGGGATGCGACAGATGCAAACGGTTAGGTAGTGTGACCCAAAGAGACATGATGCCCCTTTCACCAATACTTGTCATATAAATATTCAACTGTTGGGGCATCGACTTCATGGGTCCTTTCTCTAGGTCATTTGGTTATTTGTACATCCTGCTGGCAGTGGACTATGTGTCCAAATGGGTGGAGGCTATCCTGATCAAGGCTAATGACCACCGGATCGTAGTCAAGTTTCTCAAGGAGAACATCTTTTCGTGGTTTGGGATGCCTCGTGCAATAATAAGTGATGGTGGATCACATTTATGTAAGAGGTCATTTGCATCTCTAATGTTCAAATATGGTGTGACTCACGAATTATCCACTACCTATCACCCACAAACAAATGGCCAAGCCGAGCTAGCCAATAGGGAGATCAAGAACATTCTAGAAAAAATAGTTAACCCAAACAGGAAGGATTGGTCAGATAGATTGACCGATGCCCTCGAGGCATACCGCACTGCCTTTAAAACTGTTTTGGGCATGTTTCCCTACCGGCTTGTCCATGGAAAGGCTTGCCACCTGCTAGTCGAAATAGAACACAAGGCCTATTGGGCCATTAAGACTTTAAATTTTATTTGAGAATGGTCAGTGATCATAGGAAGTTAGAGTTGAATGAGTTGGAAGAGATTCAACGAGATGCGTATGAGAGCTCCAAAATCTCAAAAGAACGGGCCAAATCTTTCATGATAACTTCATCATGAGTAAATCATTTGAGCCTGGGCAAAAAGTGCTCTTATGCAATTCTCACCTCTCCATTTGCCAAAACAAACTCCGATCCCGTTGGGATAGCCCCTATCTTGTCAAGGTGGCCTACCCCAACGGAGCTGTGGAAGTCCAAAACCCCAAAAATGGCCTAACATTCAAGATCAATGGCCAAAGACATAAGCCATTTTTTGGGGGCTTTGAAGAACAAGTGGTGGAGGAGAATTTAATGGATACAGTATACCCAGAAGTTGTGGAGGAATACCTAGTTTTTTCTGCCTTTCAATGTACAGGCTTTTATTTACTTATTTTATTTTTATTCATGTTAATTATGTTCTTTTATCGTATTAGTTTTGTTTTTCTTAGTCGCAGATATTGGTGTTTTTATCAAAGCTCAAGTTCGAGGTGTTCTCTAACCCTACTAATCTTTTAATATCCCTCATTGAATATCATACCTTTTTTGTTTCATTAATGATAATGCATGAATTAGGTTGGGGGGTGAGGTTCCACTATTTGCATCTTACACCATGTTTATAGGAATATTTTGCACCGAAATTCGTGTCTGTCGACACTAAAACGAATCAGGTACCAAAAAAAAAATGCTTGTGGGAATATTTCGCGCGGATATTCGGGTCTGCCTACAGTCAAAAATTAAATTAATTAAAAATAAATAAATAAAAATTGGGATGCCTTTATAAGGCCTCCAACATTTTTTTTTCCTTTTTCCCCTATCCACCGGTGTTGGTCTCCTCCTTCTTCTTCCCTTCTTCTTCTTCTTCTTCTTCTTCTTCCTTTTCTTCTTCTTCATCGTTCTCTCCATTCTCTATAAAAACAACCCACCCCCTGCAAATCCATGACTATATACACCGACAACCTAGTCCTTTATTTAATAATTTTCCTTAAATGTTTGTAATTGTACATGGGTGCTCTTCTTTTGCTCGTAGTTAGGGTGAGGGGTTTCCAGCCTAACCCAGATCTCCCTCGAGTTGAATAATTGTTGTGTTTTGTTTGTCAGTTTTGACAACTGAACAGATCTCTACCACCACCCCTTTCACTTTTTCTTCATTTTCTTCTTCTTATTCCTTTTGTAATGTTGTTCTCTGTAACACGACCCAACTCCCAACAGTCACATGACCATATTCCTCGAAGGCCCAATCATTTGTCTTATGATCTGTATTTGTTTACTCTAATTGTACATGGCTCTTCTTTTTCTGCCCACACTTAAAATCAAGGATTTTCATTCAAGCGAAAACCCAGATCTGCGTAGCGAAGATTAATTTGTATATTTCTTTGTAGGTTTTGGCAGTTGAATAGATCACTACCCCACAACCTCATCTCCAAACTCCAAAAATTGGTAAATTCAAAACATTGGGGACAATGTTGTGTTTAGATTAGGGGGTGTGATCTACAGTTCCAGTTTGTTATAGTTTCCTATCTAAAAAAAGAAAAAAATTATTCTAGATTGCGTATTTTTACAGTATTTTTGATTATATTTCATAGTCATATCGAACACAGTTTCAATCGTCTTTGTGACTAGCAGACGTTAAAGAACTAGATAGTGAATCTTCAAGCATAGAAAGCATGGATATTAAATTTTTTAGTTTAGTCTGGAGTTCTACGCACTTTTCTATATGATGTGCATGCTGCGATCATGAAAAAAGCAAGAGTTATAGAAAAATTGAAATCCGAGAAAAACAAGCAAAACCATTGTGTGGCAGAAACACTTTTGCTAAACTTCGTCGTGCCAAATGGCTAGGTGCTTGTAAACAACATGGCATGTGTTTTCACATAAAAAAAAACAATCAGTGTTCTGAACCAATTTCGAGTCATGCAACCGATCGATTAAATTTGATAGTGCATGGGCAGAGTAAGGATTTTCCTGACACGCTATCTTATACCAGTCCGGGACTTACACATTATGTGTAACAAGAAGTTGGAAGGGTCCCTAAGAATGACATAGACACAAGCGATGACTCGGATTAAATTTTGACTAATAATGACAAAACTATGTAAAAATGTGTTTTGGGGATGAAGGTTAATGGTCCAAATTTTTTGTGTGTAAATATTTGTTTCTGTACAAAGTCTTTTTGTTGAAATAAAGATGTGGGCCGAGTAAGGAATGTCCTAAAATGCCAACATGTAGCGTGGGTAGGGACTTATCCTGAGATGCCATAGTTTTCCAAGTTCAATGTGTGCATTTAGTCTTCTTTCAATAGATAAATGTGTATGTAAATAACTTTCATTTTTATTTAAGTGAAAAAAAAAATGCATTTCCTTGAAAAATAGTATTTTCTCTATGCATAAATGTCAAATGTACGTTGGTATTTGTTATTCTTAAGGTACATAATGACCAGACTCAAAAATAGAATCGATATATATTCGACATTCTTTGAAAACCTGGCATAACCAGTGGAGATAACGAAGAATACCATGGTAAGTTTTGAGCATTGCAATGCTTTATAAGAGACAATCGACATTTACTCAAGTAAGATCTGTCACTTTTAATTTTTGAATAATCTCATTAAACTTGCTTTGATTAATGCAACTAAAGTGATCTATTGACATATTCCACTAGCAACCTTTGCATACGACACATACATGGGCACATACTTGATAAATGATTTTAGATCATCGTTGATTTGATTTTAAGCCTTAGCCATTGTTTCTACAAAATTATGTCCCTAGTTATCCATGTTTGAGCCTTCAGTGAATGATTTCTTCTTCAAGAAACCCATATGATAACCGAGCCACAGGAGAATATACTTGACATACCTCGCTATCGAATTTTCTTGCACCCTCTCATAAATCAGTATGATACATAAATGCCAGAGAAATAGAAAATACAATGGTGGCTCCTGTTCAATGAAAGAAAAGTTGATGTAAACAACCGAGAAAAAAAATAAACAAGAAAGCAGGGAATTGCCAAGAAAGTGAAAAATGAGAAAATGAAAGAAAGAAATACCCTTTCTGGGCAAAAGATCAAAAACCAAGAGAGAGATGTGCTACACTGCTTTAAAAAGAGGATAGCCTTCGAATACCATTGATGTCATTTCGTTAGCCACTGACCTCTGGCCACAGTACAATGTTTACAAAGCCCTAATTGATCTCAAGTTTGATGCATGTGTGTGTTGTCGACCGAAAATTGGGATATGTTAAATAGTATTTCTTTAATTGTATTGATATTCTTCCATGAGATTATGCCAAGAACATGATTAGTTTACTTTCTTAAGACTTTCACTCCCTTTCTAATTGTGCCTAAGATTTTTTTATTGACTATCCTCTCATCACATGCCCTTTGAGAGACAAGTCACTATAATTAGAGAGAATTTTGCTAAGGGCATCTCTAAGAGACGTTTGTAAAATCAAAGCTATCCATGGAGGGTGGTAAGGTGGAATGTTTGTCATATAACAATTCTTGTTTCTAGAAAGACCATTCCTACTACATAGGGAATTCCAAATACCAATGTGACTGAAGCTAATTTTTGCATTAAATAAATACCTATGAAAGAGGAGCTTGCGGGATGTAAGTCTAAATTGAGGGTTGGGTATCCCAACGAATATGATGCTAATTTACTTTAACCCACATACACATCTATTCGACTGGAGTTAGCAGGTAGCTTACTGGAAACCTTCAAGAGACAAAACTCGTCCACTAGGGATCACCTAGGGGTTTAATGGCTTGTTGCATATGCTAAATGCAATTGTGTTATCTACAAAAGTGATTTTATGTTGTTATTTATTACTAGGGACTAATAATGTTTAGGTTGGGGGTGTGATTAAAGCTAATTAAAGCATAATTTAATTTAGTTAATAGGTCAATTGTGTTAGTTAAATACGGTTAAACTAGTCAAAATAAGCCAAATTAGAGTTAGTGTGTGAATTAAGGATAATGCATTGATTGTTGTTCTTTTCAAAATTTTGTGCATCAAAGCTACAAACTACTGGGGAGCCAATTTTGTCAAAGCTACAAACTACTCGGGAGCCAATTATCAAAGTTGCAAACTATAGGGTCCAAAATTGTCAAAGAAGCAAACTATAGGGTGCCAATTATCAAAGCTCAAAATAAATGAGGATTAAAGTGTAATTCAAAGCCGTCAAACATGACTTTCACACTCACTTGTTACCTATAAATACCACCCCTTAGGACTTGTAAATAATTCATATTTTGGTAGAGGAAAACTCTCCAAAAGTATTGCTTTCTTTTATTGTATTATTGCTTTCTTTTAATTTATTGCTCCATTTACTTTAAATATTATTTTCCTTTATTATATTATTGCTTTATTTTATTATATCATTGCTTTCTTTTACTTCCACTGTTGAGCTTCCTTCTTCCCTTAGAGGAGTGAAACTCTTCCACTTTTCTAGAGCTTACCAAGGCCGTAAAGGGTGGAACGTGATTCACTCATTTTTTGTCGAAGATCGGCTCCTTGTGTAAAGTATTTTACCTTGTAACTCCTGTACATGGAGGGATGCACATCACTCACTTTTCTAGCTTTACCAAAGCCATGAAGAGTGAGTAGTTTCTCATCTAATCTTTAGTAAGAGGTGAAGGAAATGTATAATTATTTGGAAGTTATATTTGTGCATTTCATTTTTATTTAGCTTCAATCTTCATTTATTTATAATGTCTTCTTATTACATTGTTGTCTTTATTTTAGGCATGAGTACCTAAGTCCTTAAGTTGGCTAATCCAAGGGAGACCTCCTCTTAGGTATGTCATTTCTACTCATCTTCTTTCCTCCCCTTAGTGTACGGTGGTTCGATTTGACTAGGTTGAATGAGGACATGGTGTGAGTCTTTGATATCCCGTAGACTTGTCATGGGTGATGCTTGGATCCTCACTTCCATCTCGTCCCTCGTTTCCCACAAATCAATCGTTCATCTATGCACCATTGGAGGAAGGTTTCAAGTTAACTTGACATTCCCATTGGAGTGAACCCTTTGGATTAGCCAACATTTGTTTCCCATTTCAATTTCATCATAGCACAAATCACAAACCAACTTCAAACAATAAAAGATTTTACACTTTGTTTATCACCAAAATCACCTTCAAAATGATTCACCTCCTTCCCTTAGGAGACGACCTTAGAATACGATTCCAAGTAAAACATGACAAGCAAAAGTCTCTCTGCGCTTGGGGAGCATTTTTGTTCACACACACACACACACATTTGACATTTCATTTATCCACCATTCCATTGCCCTTTCTTTTGACATCATTCCAAGGGAGAGTGACACTCCCCTTTACACACACCACTCTCCCTTGGAATGATGTCTAAAGAAAGGGCAACAGAATGGTGGATGACTAAAATGTCAAATGTGTGTGTGAACAAAATTGCTCCCGAAGCGCAGAGAGACTTTTGGTTGTCGTGTTTTACTTGGAATCGTATTCCAAGGTCGTTTCCTCAAGGAATGAGGTGAATCATTTTGAAGGTGATTTTTGTGAAAAACAAAGTGTAAAATCTTTTGTTGTTTGAAGTTGGTTTGTGATTTGTGTTGTGATGAAATTGAAATGGGAAATAAGTGTTGGCTAATTTGAAGGGTTCACTCCAATGGGAATGTCAAGTTAACTCAAAACCTTCCTCCAATGGTGCATAGATGAACGATTGATTTGTGGGAAGCGAGGGACGAGATGGAAGTGAGGATCGAAGCATAACCCATGACAAGTCTAAGGGATATCAAAGACTCACACCATATCCTCACTCAACCCTGTCAAACCGAACCATCGTACACCGAGGGGAGGAAAGAAGATTAGTAGAAATGACATACCCAAGAGGAGGTTTCCCTTGGATTAGCCAACTTAAGGACTTAGCTACTCATGCTTAAAGTAAAGACAACAATGTAATAAGAAGACATTATAAATAAATGAAGATTGAAGCTAAATATAAATGAAATGCACAAAAGATTGGATGAGAAACAACTCACTCTTCATGGCTTTGGTAAAGGTAGAAAAGTAAGTGATGCTCATCCCTCTAAGTAGAAGAGTTACAAGGTAAACACTTTACACAAGGAGCCGATCGTTGACAAAGAATAAGTGAATCACGTTCAACCCTTTCCGACTTTGGTAAGCTCTAGAAGAGTGGAAGAGTTTCACTCCTATAAGGGAAGGAGGAAGCTCAACAGTGGAAGTAAAAGAAAGGAATAATACAATAAAGGAAAGCAATAGTTAAAGTAAAAGAAGCAATAAATTAAAAGAAAGCAATAATACAATAAAAGAAAGCAACACTTAAAAAAAAGCAATAAGCAATAAAGAAAGCAATACTTTTGGAGCTTTTTCCACTACCAAAAGATGAATGCTTTACAAGTCCTAAGGGGTGGTATTTATAGGCAACAAGGGATGATGAAAGTCTTGTTTGATGCTTATGAATTACACTTTGCTCCCCCTTTGTTTTGAACTTTAATAATTGACACCGTATAGTTTGTAGCTTTGACAATTGGCACCATATAATTTGCAGCTTTGATAATTGGCTCCCTAGTAGTTTGTAGCTTTGACACACAAAATCCTGAAAAGAACAATAATCAATGCATTATCTTTAATTCACACACTAACCCTAATTTGATTTATTTTGACTAGTTTAATTTTATTTAACTAACACAATTTACCTATTAACTTAATTATATTATGCCTTAATTAGGGTTATGGGGAGGTTGGAAATTACTTCAACATTGGATTTGTTGACTTCAATCCCCTTTGCTAATACGATATGCCCAAGCACTATCCTTTATGTCACCATAAAGTGACACTTATCCCAATTGATTACCAAATTCGTCTCCTCACATCTTCCAAGTACTCTCTCCAAGTTCTCTAAACAACATTTGACAAAATCCCTAAACATCGAGAAATCATCCATAAAGACTTCCACAATCTTTTCCACTATATCACTAAACATCCCCATCATGCATCTTTAAAAGGAGCCTAGGGCATTGCACAATCCAAATAGTATGCGATGATAAGCAAAGGTACCAAAGGGGCAAGTGAAGGTGGTCTTTTCTTGATCCTCCAATGCGATCTCTATCTGATTGCAAACAGAGTAGCCATCCAAGAAATAGTAAAATAAATGCCCGACTACCCTTTCCAACACTTGATGTGGAACGACAAGGGGAGGTGGTCTTTTATTGTGCACGAATTTAGTTTTTGATAATCAATACACACCATCCAGTAGGTGACCACCCTTATGGGAATTAACTCATTCTCCTTATTTGCAACTACTGTGACTCCCGATTTCTTTTTTACTAGTTCCATGGGGCTAACCCACTTACTATCAGCATTAAAAAATATAATGCCCACGTCAAGCAGCTTAAGTATCTCATCTCTCAGCACGTCCTTTATAATAGGGTTAAGTCTCCGTTGTGGTTGTCGTGATGGTTTTGTGTCTTCCTCCAAGTAAATCCTATGAGTGCAAATGAGGGGACTAATCCCCTTGATGTCGGCTATGGTCCACCAGATTGCTCCTTTGTGCTTCCTCAATACACATAACAACTCCTCCTCTTGTCGCGCCTCCATTGTTGAGATTATTACCATCGGGAAGGTCTTCTAATCCCCTAAGAATGCATATTTGAGGTTGGATGGTAACAGATTCAATTCCAAGATTGGAGTTTGCACAATTGATGGAAAGATATTTTTCTCTTACAATAGAAGTCTCTCAAATGTTGAGGTCCATTGTTCTACCCCTTGTACACTTTTCGGCTCCTCTTCATCAACAGTCTCCTCCTCCCCCAACTTCAAAGTGCTAAGTAGCTCCAAGTGATCCTCCAAAAAAGTGTCAATTTGGTTGATCTCATGTACTTCTTCGTCATTTCTCAATTGCTTGCACAAGTTGAACACGTTAAGGTCCATTGTCATATTCCCAAATACAAGCTTCATTAGTCCATTCTTGCAATTAATCATGACATTAGACGTGACAAGGAATGACCTACTTAATATTATAGGAAATTGTGAGCTAGGGTTAGCAATTGGATGAGTACCAAGTACAATAAAGATAACAGAAAAATAGAAAATGTCAACTTGAACTAAAACATCCTCAACTACTCCCCTCAGTATTCTAACACTACGATCCACCAATTGAAGAGTGATTGGAGTTGGCTTCACCTCTTCGAGTTATAGTTGTTGGTACACTAAGTAGGATAGGAGGTTGACACTTGCCCCTAAATCAAGTGCCCTATCCATGGCTTATATAGGTAGGGAAGTGTCACTCTCCCTCAGGTTTGATGCTAGAAATGGGAAAAATATGTGTGTGAATGAATATGTGCGTGTGTGCAAAAGTGCTCTCCAAGAAAAGACAGACTTGCAAGTGTCATGATTTACTTGTAATGGACATTCCAAGGTCATCTACTCAAGGAAGGAAAGGCCAAGTGTTTTCGAAGGGTGATTTGAAAAGAAATAAAAAAGTGAAAAATCTTGTACTTGTGTGTTTTGGTGAGTTGAGTTTTTGATAAAAATGCAATGAAAACAATGTTAGCTAATCCGAACAGGTCATTCCAATGGTAATGGCAAATCAACTCAAAATATTCTACCAATGGTGTCTCGGTGCTTTGATTGATTCGTAGGAAGTGAGGAACAAATGTGGGGGTGTTGACTAAAGCATACATCATGACAAGTTTACAATGTATCAAGAGCTCACAACAACCTAGTTAAACCAAACACCTTACACTACGAGGAAGAATGAAAGCGAGTTAATATAGCATACCCAAGAGGAAGTCTTCCTTGGATTAGCCAGTGATTAACCCTAATTAATATATAAATTAATATTATTAAATAAGTTAATTTTGTAAGATAAAATAGTTAAAAACAGTAAATTAGGGTTTGTGCATAAACTAGAGTTTTATGTGTAATGTTTGAAATTTCAGGGTATTTTGTGCAGAATTGCCGAAAATCATTAGGAGCAATATGTCAAAGATTCAAAGAACAAGAGGAGAAACTACAATATCAACCAATAATCAACAAGAACATTGGGGAAGTTAACATCACAAACCAGTAAGCTAGCATCGTCCAGACGGTGGTGGTGGCGTCCAAACAGTAGCTCTAGTCGGTTTGAGCTCATCCTCCACCTCCTGCTTCCTGGCTGCCTATATATATGTGTTGCCTTCATCTTCTTCAATCGGGTGGTGGGGAGAGAGAGAAACCAAGGGAGTCCATAGAGAATTCTAGAAGAAGAGAAGAGAGAAATAAAGGAAAATTCATAGAGAAATTCAAGATCCGGTCGGTCCTACTTTGCAGCTATATTTCTGTTATGCCTTTCTACTTGGAGAGTAGAAATGCTGCCGCTTTTTTGCCTTAACTGATGATAAGGGTGGTTGTATTTCAATTGTTCCTTGCGGAAGAAGTGTCGGTGTCTGTATTTTATTTACTATTGTAATGAGAATTACCCGCACTTTTTACTTGTCTATAGTAATGGAGTGTGAGTAATTTCCTTATACCCTTCAGTGAGGGGTAAACATGTGTATAATGTTGGTGGAAATGTTGTTGTTTTATTATGCTCTATCTACATATATCTATTTATAATATGCTCACGGTTATGAACACCAAGCGATATTTTATATTCTATACTATTTATTATTATGAACTTCATACATGATATAGTGATGTACGTAATTGGGTGTTACTACGTAGTCCAAAATTATGTCATCAGTGAATCATCAACTTGCCAGTTGAATATCTACAGTGTTCCAATGGAATGGAGTGACCTCCAGGTGTACTGAGGATGTTTTACTGTTGCATGGTACAATTGTCAGATAAATAACCTAAATGATCCTCCTGAATGGCTTGACCTTCTAGATTATTAGGTTTGTTTGATTGATACAAGATATAAAAGTTGTAAGATAAATAACCTAAATAATCCTCCCGAATGGTTTGACCTTCTGGATTATTAGGGTTGTTTAATTGATACATACTATAATATTGCCAATTGGGTAATGGAAGTGATCCTCATGAATGGCTTGACCTTCTGGTTTACTTAGATTAGTCAATTATCATATATATAACCAGCTAACCTAAGAAGTTGTTGTGTTATCGTCTAAATAATACCACCAGCTAACCTAAGAAGTTGGTGTGTTATGGTTTAAATAATACCACCAACTAACCTAAGAAGTTATTGTGTTATAGTTTAAATAATACCACCAGCTAACCTAAGAAGTTGTTCTGTTATGGTTCATATACATCAGACTTACCGATTCACTTTCCAATGACTTGGAAGTTAATTGTTGTAAGGTGGCATTTCCAATATTTAACCAATATAACGCATATGGGATCATTAAACTGAAGGGTACCTTTAATATTGTTGTCTTCTACCAGTTTACTTATATATTTGGATTACTTAGACTAGTTATCAATCTAAGCTCACATCACAAGCTATCTCATGTTACATTACTTTAACAATAACTTCACTATTCTTATTTTAAATTCCAATTATTAAAAACTCTTTGTGGGATCGATCTCGAACTTAAACCGACAAAACTATAATTCCACCACTTATACTTGGGTGTATAATAGAAATTAGATCAAGAAATAAGTACAAATCAAGTTTTTGGCGCCATTACCAGGTAGTTATGGTAATTTAAAATTAAATAAAATAGGGAAGTTGTTTAATTGTATTATATGTTTATAAATTGTTTGTTTTATTTTTATAATAGTTTATGTCTGTTCATTCATCAGTAAGTTTTGTAAATCAATCGTCTCCATCATCTTCATCTACACAAGCATCATTTGAATTAAGTATGACTCGAAATGTACTTAAGGAACAAGATCCTAGAGAGGAGGAAGTACTTCAAAATGTTCGACCATTAAGAGAATACTTACATCTTACATGAACTAATGTCCTGTCATGATTTGCTTTTCCAAAAGATGCTCCAAATCTTAATATTAAGCCAGACACAATACAATTATTACCATAGTTCCATGGTTTGGAAACTGAAAACCCTTATGTTCATATGAATGAATTTGAAGAAGTTTGTGGAACTCTGCAAGATAATTTTGAAATGGTCCGATTAAAACCTTTTCCTTTTTCTTTAAAAGATAAAGCTAAACAGTGGCTTAACTCTTTATGAGTTAATTCTATCACAAACTGGAAAGCTTTGCAAACTGAGGTTTTTAATAAGTTTTTTCCTGTACATCGTGCCAATACATTAAGACGTCAGATAATGAATTTTTCTATAAAAGAAGGTAAAATTTTTTATAAATGTTGGGAAATATTTAAAGATCTTCTCCACGCTTGTTCACATCATACATTTGGAAACTGGACTTTAGTTGATTTTTTTTGTGATGCTCTTCCACCTTTAATGTGACAATTTGTTGAAATGATGGTTGACTTGATCCGAAATGTGTACACCCAAGTGCAGGCGATCAAGTTGCAGTAATAATCTAGTTAAGCCTGGAGTCGAATCCACAGGGAACTATGATTGGTGTTTTGAAGTAAGCAATAATAGAGACCAAGTAACTAAAAATGTCGAGAGTTTGGAGTGGTGGGGTTTCTTGAATAGAATAAAAGATTCTTTTCAACAGTAAATTGACAGTTAGTGGTGATAATTGAAAAGATGTAAATTGAGGAATCAATGATGATACCTATGCATATTGGCTTTGACATGGGTGTAGAAACCTTGTGTAATTTTTGGGATAAATGACTACGGTTATCCTAGTAACTAGCAGATCGTTATTATCATGGGGATTACGAATAATGATTAAGAGTATGATGACTAATGTGAGTAAATTGAGGAACATGGGTTTAATCATTGGGAGTCTTGTGTTAGTTTTGATTATATCATAAGAAGTCTAGAGATAGAGATTTGAGAGAGATTTTTGGATCCTTGACAGTCTATTTTCACATTTTGGTATATTACAAGATATATATATTGTAATGGATTGTATCATAGAGATTGGAAAGTATAAGTATCGTGAAAAGAGTGGTGATGTTAATGAAAGCCACTAAGAATTGATTACATGGTTATTAGTTCTACCTCAAGTTTAAATAATGAATACCTGAAAAAAAAATTGGCCTTAATCGATTTGGTGAATATGTAGAGATATTAAGAGTGATCTACAAGTATGAATTCAGATACAAATGAGTTATGAAGGGGATTGTAAGGATTATTGATTTGAGCTCAACATTGGGGACTGCGAGCAAATATTGTGGAGATATAACTTAACACTTAGCCTAATTATAATAGTTAGTTAATTACTAACATTCCCTTTGAATGGATTAGATTGATCGTTAGTGTATAAAATTTGGAAGCTATAATTGGACGATAATTGTGGTTAGGTTTCAATTGTACACTTTGGTAGAACTTGAATTATCTTATCAAAACTTTCAAACCTATGAGAATTCATATCTTGGGGCTAGTGATGATTTGTAAAATTGGTGGATGTTAATTTGTACTAGAGTGCGCAGCGAGCCATGGGATTAGATTTAACATTAGTGGAATTAACCATTAGTTATGGTTACAGTGGAGAATGTAGAGAGTATAAGCTTGAAGAGTGAGAATCAATTTCTTGGAAAACTTGGTGTATAGTTTGACAGTTATAATTATTGGGAATCTTGTAGTGTCCATTGAACTACAAGAATTTATAAGTGTCCATAGGATGCGAAATTATTATAAGAATTTAGATATTGTGGATTTCCCTAGTCTAGGGATAAAAAAAGTCATTAAGAATGATACATCTATTTAAGGAATCGTTGTAGATCTTGTCGAAATGACATTACTAAGTTTTGGATTATAACATAATTTGGGGTATAGGAATGATAAGTAACGCATTAGTGAAATTGAATTTGGTTGTTGCAAAATGTTTATGGATAAGTTATATGTAAAAAGCAAACGTGAGATTTTTAAAATGATTGATACATTCAAAAGAGAAGTGATATCCGATGAATAGGAAATAAGTTGAAGATCTATAAATTATGCATGATATGGAATTAGTTTAGACAATCACATAGAATTATTGAGTATAAAGAATAATCAAAAGTAGTGAATGAAGGTAAACTTAGAGACTTCACTAACTGTAGTGACGATATAAGTTGAAGGTATGGATTTAAAATTAGGATATGATGTTCTACTCTAATCTTGACTTTAATGTTTAAAGGATGAATAGAAGTGGAGACATCATTGTCGGATGAGGATTAGATAGACTAACTCGACGATGAAGTTTCGTGGACGAAACTTTCTTTAAGGGGGGTGCATTGTAAACCCCTGTATTGTTATCTTTATTTAACAAGAAATCATTTCCTTTTTTAAATGCTAATATTGTAAAACCCGAAGAAATATATAAAATCGTTTGTAATAGAACTTGTACCAACTATATTGGATGAAAACATTTATGTTGTATAAGTTTGGGTTGGTGTTGGAAGGGTTTGGAATTGATTGAAAATGAAAAATCAGGTGTTCTGGGCAGCGTACCGGTACTGAGTACCAGTACTGTGAACACCAGAAGCTAAAGTGTACGGATACTGTCTGCCCTGGTCCAGTTTTCGTAACATTCTCATAACCTTTGATCCAACCATCCGATTACGCTCAAATTTTGAAACAATATAGAGGACATATAGATCCACAACTTGCATGTTTTGAACTTCTTCAGATTCGAAGGGGATCATGGTCCAAAAGGAGGAAAGCTGATGTACTACCACCAAATGGTGTGGGTACTAGTGCCTAAGTTTCCAAAGCTTTGGGACTAAGTATTATTTCCTTCAAATGTTATAAATGGACAATAATAGAGTACCAAAGATGGTATGTTAGACCTCCGATGGGTCAATCAATTTAAACCTTTATTAATAGTAGTTCGGAGGAATAAAATAGTAATTTTAGTGTTTTAGGTGTAAATTGTTTTAGTATAAATATAAATCATAAAACTAAATACTTTTAGGTTAAAATAACATTAAAAATGAATCCAGAACATCTAAAAACCTTAGGGTAGTCATAGGGATCAAATTGGAGATATTTAATGGCAAAACCGAAATTTTGGAGAAAAATATAATTTTTTGCCCTATGAACAGTAAAATTCGGGATTGGCTAGCTTTAAAACACCATTTCCATCTCATTATCCTCCATTCTTTCACTCCACTCTCACCAAAACTCTCTTAGAACCCTTGGGGAAGATTAGGGAAGAAAGAAAAGGGAGGAAGGAGGTTTCTAGAGCTTGGGCTTTACTTGAAACCTTTGATTCAAGGTAGGGGTTTCTCCCTATTCTCTTACATTGAGGCTAGGACTTATATATATATATATATATATATACTTTTTGACACTAAATCATATATGTATGCTATAAAATCTTTGATTCTTGCTATTCTTGCAATTAATACCATGTTTTAAACAATGTTATGGTTTAAGAACCATTAAAGCTCTTTTTCTCATCTTCAAACCCTAGTTTTCAAGAAAAAGAGATTTTTCTCTTGATTTTTCCTTTGCTATACCGCGTCCTAAACACCGTCTTAAGGATACCCGCCTCCCTAACACTCAACTAATGGTAACTGGTGCGGAGATCTATCTTGGAGTAGACTCACGCCCCTCTCAGCTGATCAAACAAGTCATCTATCCTCGGCAAAGGGTACCTATTTTTGATAGTAACCCGATTCAACTGTCAATAATATATACACAATCGAAGGGTCTTGTCCTTCTTCTTGGCAAACAATATCGGAGTGCCCCAAGGTGAAGTGCTTAGTTTAATAAAGCCCCTGCCTAATAATTCTTGTAATTGGACCATGAGTTCTTCCAACTTTGTTGGCACCATCCTATGTGGAGTCATAGATATGGGCAATGTATTGGGATGCAACTCAATGGTGATGGCTACATCCCTATGTGGAAGTAATCACCGTAGTTCAGCCAGAAAAACATCCTTATATTCGCAAACAACCCGAGGTAGACCCATTTCTTGTCTCTCCTCGTCCTCTAGGGTAAGGCTCGCCATCCAACCCATCAACTGTCCATGCTCTAGAGTCGTACACGGCCTGAGGTAAAGCATCACACTTTTCCCCCTCGAACTTGAAATAAATACCCTCCGGCGTATAAGTAGTGACCCTCTTTCGATCACAATCAATGACGACTCGGTGTGCTGTCAACCAATCCATTATGAGGATAACATTAAACATCGACATGTCCATGACCCTAAGGTCCAAAGTAAGTAGGATCCCCAAGATCTCTAACTCACAACCTTGACATATCTAGTCCACCCCCACCCTAGCTTCTAGTGGAGAACTTACATGCAATGGCTCTTCCAAGGTTTCAACCTCTAAGTCGAAATCTTTCATACATGATCCAGCAATAAAAGAATGAGATGCACTAGAGTCAAATAATAACCTTGCCTATAAGCGAGAGAGTAGAAATGTACCTTATATCACCGACGGATCTGCCGGTTTAGTCTATAACACCATGGCGTAGACACGTCTTTAGGTGCCCGATGTTCTGGCTTGTGAGCCCTGACCTCAACCTCGACCCATACCCTGGCCTATCTAGCCCTTTTTAGGAGTCCCCGCTTGTGAAGTAGTAGGGCCTTGTGTAGTGCCCTGGAATTGGTACTAATTTCCCTGGCCCATGGTGGGGCAGGGAGGAATGTACTGAGTCTGTGGTTGCCCACCGAAGTTTGGGACTAAAAGGACCGATAACCCTGGGATCCCTGCCTCTGAGGGCAATCTCATTTCATGTGACCCGGCTAATGACAATGATAACAAGTCTTCTGACTTCCCTGATACGTAGTCCTGAAGTTTCTCGTACCTCAGAAGGACTGCCCTTGGCCTTGGCCTTAATAGCCACGGCCCTGTCCCTGAAACCCTTGTGGAGCAGAAGTCCTCTGCTTCTTCCCCAAACTAGCAGAAGATGATTGGCCCTCATTCTTCTTATCTTTCACACCCGCCCCCCGAATGTTCCGTGCATCATCCACCTCTCTCTCAATGGCCATTCTTGTGGCAACCATCAAGTCCAAGTCTTGTAGAAGAAGACCCACAATCTTACCTCGGATGGACAATTTCAAGCCATCCTCAAACTGCCTCACCATGGCCATATTAGTGGCCACATAGTCATCAGCAAAACCTGCTAATTCCGTGAACTTAGCCACGTATTCTAGCACTGACATCGTTCACTGCCTTAAGTCTAGAAACTCCCGAGCCTTCGTACCCCTCGCAGCGACGGGGAAATATTTGCTCATAAAGAGCTCCTTGAACTCTGCCCAACTCATGGTCTCTAAATTCTTTGAGTCCTTGACCCAATCCCACCACACCTGGGATTCTTCTTCTACATGAAATGTTGCCAGTGTTACCTTGGTGGTGTTAGAGGTGATCTCCATAGCCCTCAAAATCTGGTCAACTTGCCAGAACCAATGGTCTGCCACCATCGGATCCGCCCCTCCTATGAAGATCGGAGGCTAATGTGCCATGAACCTATGGAGGTTGTTCGAGCCTCCTTGTCCCGCGTTTGCACCATGCTATTCAATAGTGGCAGCCTTAGCACTAGCTTATGTTATGGCAGTAGCTGCCGTACCAATAGCCTCTATAACGGCTTGTTGGTCGTAGGTCGGTGGTGGTTGGTTGTTGTTCCATCCACCCTGACATCCCCTTCCTCTAGTTTTCATCTATGCACACATAAGGTAGCAATAGATCAATTACTTCATATTCAAATTTAGGGATCAAGTATTCAAACTTGGAGATTTTCTTCCCGGTTTCACTAGTAGTGCGTATGCCAACTACAAGTTGACATTTACACAATGAACTATCCCATTCATCCCTTTTCCCAAACTCCCAAGGTTATGTTTTCTAATCCTAGTGTTTCTCTTTTCCATATACATTTTACCATATATATAATTTACATAATCATACAGAACATAATCATGTAAAAAACGTAAGCACATAAGATGAAATGTGCGATGCATGCAATGGTCTAGACCCACGCCCATCAAGCCCTAGGTAAATCGTATACCTATGCTCTGATACCAAGCTATGACACCCCAAAAATTCGGGGGGGCCGTTGATCACCCATCAACTCGTGGAATGTCCATGGATATCGTGTAAGTCGATATCGCGTCGAAATATCCCATTTATCAGGATCAATAATTTAGCAAAATTCGGGTAAAGACTCCTTTGTACGGGGAGCTCTACCCAAAACTCAACCTGTGCAATATACATTCATATGACCCATACGAGGCCAAATATAACACAATGATCGCACCGGGTCCATTTATGAGTAAATTTTGACCACATCGGGTCCATTTACCGATACTCATATAAAAACATGCAACGTTATATTAAAAACAGTCCATATGAGTTTAATTACAACTCTCTTTCGTAAAATTACAAGTCAAAACTAGTTTGCTCCAAAAGTTTTAGAAAATAAGTTATAAAAGCCACAAGTCAGCTTTCTTCACCCATGCGGCCCTGAATGAGAGGCGTCCACGGGCATATATCCCGTACCTGATATGTTTTCCGTATTGGCTTAGCCACGTCTAGTAGAGTATTTCCTACAGAGGCTACTCCCCACTTAAGTGTATATGCAATGTTCACATTTAATATTTCGTATTCATATCAACATTCCAAGTAAGAATATGCAATTCCAAGTTGGAATTCTACCATGTCATGCTATGAAATGAGATGAGACTCACTCATGCAATTTATCCCGAGTATCTACTGACTCCCATAACACAATGCAGTGCCACTTTCATCTAGGTTACACATCAAATGATATTTTTATATAAATCTAGGATTTTTTTGGGGGTGTGTATTTATGGACTTACACCAACGGCACCCCGCCGACATGGAATTCATGGACTACTACCAACAGTTTCGTGTACATCGACACAGTTTATGGGCTCTTATACCAACGGAGTGCAAATTCAATTACCAGGTCTTTCATCCGAGGGATAATCTAGCCCTTCTTGCTAACCCCGACCCAATTTTTCATAAAACCATGCGACTCAGTTGAATCATCAATCCAACCTTCCCAAGCCCACTCGTCATACACCAAGTGCGGTGAAGACGACAACCATGCACACACACACCCTCAATATGCAATGTTCCCATGCATATTCAATGTAATTTACCATTGCATGTCAATGTCATGTCTCATATGTAATGAATGTCACATGAACAACTTAAATCACACATTTCATCGTGTATCATGGACAATTATATCATACGCATATAACCTCCAAAAAACTAATCACAATGACAATATATTATACACATATATCAACATTTCATTCCAACACGATCCATAAGCATGTTACTAAGCATGTTACTAAGCATGTTACTACATAATCAAGCAATAACACACTTAATTTTCAAGGCATAAAGTAAACACTTAGTATACCCACAAAATAGCCCCAAATCAGGCGATATAGCAGGCCCAAAACAAGCCACAAAACAACCCCTAAACCGGCCACATAGAAGCCCCAAATCAAGCCACAAAACAGTCTGTATTTCACGCATATTTCAGCCACAAAACCTCCACAAAATAGGCCCTAAAACAGCCCTAAAGTAGGCCCTAAAATAGCCTAAAAAAACAGTCCATATACAGCCCCAGAAATAGGCCCTAATTAGTGCACAAAAAGCCCCAATTTCAGCACCAAAACAGTGCATAACATGGCCTAAAAACATTCCGTAATTCAGCCCCTTAACAGTCCATTTGGACAGCCCACATACAACCCAATTTCAGCCATTAAAACAGTCCAAAAATAGTGCATTTGGACCGCCCTTGTACAGCCCACATAAAAATCAATTTCAGCCACTAAAAGCCCACTTAAGGTAAGAATAAAACCAAGGTAGGATGGAACCCTACCTCTTGTAGCGTGGAAGAACTCATAGAACTTCCAAGAACACCAACAATAGCCCAAGAACTTGATTTCTCAAAAATATTTTCTTTGGATCTTCATTTAAATCCACTTTTCTTGGTACGTAGACGTAGCCCTCATCGCGGTGATCGACTTTAACTCTTGGTCCAAGTTAATCCGAGCAACGGAACTTCGAAGACCCGGGAAATAAGCCCTTAACAAATTTTTTTCTCTCTCCTTTCTCTATGGCTGACCAAAGGGGGCTGAATGAATGCGATATTTTCTCAAAAAATCTGAATTTAAGTCTATATTTATAGTCCCGAATGTGCGGTCCAAATCGCACTGCATATTTCCAACTTCTGGGTCTATTTTTCGTCCTAAAACGATTCATTTAGTCCTGGATTAACTTCAAATTAATTTTATTTGAAATTTTATCCAATTCTAAAGAAATTTTATAAAACTCTTTTTTATAGACTTTTAAAATGTCATTCACCACGCAGTCGTCTCGAACGACGTACAAAAATCTGACTATCTCGAAATTCGACGAAATTTGATAAGGAGACTAGATTTTGTGATACGAATCCAACGGCGAACTCTGTTTCCTCAACCGAGGTATAGAACATGAGTATTTTCAATACGCAATATAATGGCAAATTACCATTTTGTCTTTTTTCAGAAAAAGTTCAAATTTACCCGGGTTTTATATTCTTTCCTTCTGAAAAGAATTTTGTCTCTGAAATTTACATACACATACACATACAATCACATGCACATGCAACAGTCATTTAATATCTAATGACTATAAGAAAGTACCTCCGTCCTCGAATAAGAAAGGATAATTGGTACGGATGGTGTCCTCGCGCTCCCATGTCGCCTCCTCCGCTCCTTGGTGCTACCACAACACCTTTACTAGCCGCACGATCTTGCCTTGCAAAACCTGTTCCTAGCTATCCATCTTGCGCACCGGTCCCTCCTCGAAGGTCCCATCAGCATCAACAACAAGCTCTCCCTAATCCCCCTCATGAGTCAAATCCAGGGCGTATTTTTGGAGCATAAAGACATGGAAAACCGCATGAACACCCGATAGATTTGGCAGTAACGCCAACCGGTAAGCCACCGCACCCATTCTCTGAAGTACCCTCAAAGGGCCCGATATACCTCGGCGATAGCTTTCCCCGCTTACCAAACCTGAGCACTCCTCTCTTAGGCATCACCTTCAAGAAGACATGATCTCCCACCTCAAATTTCAGAGGTCGCCACCGTCTATCGTCTAGCACTTATGTCGGCTCTGAGCCATGAGAAGACGCTTCCGTATCAAGTCCACCTTCTCAGAGGTGTCCCTAACCAAATCCGGAATCGTAGAGGATCTCTCTCCCACCTCCATCCAACAAACTAGAGAATGACATGGTCTCCCATATAATGTCTCATAGGGTGTCATTTGTATGCTCGTCTGATAATTGTTGTTGTATGCGAACTCCACCAAGAGTAAGAGATCTTCCTAACTACCCTTGAGATCTAGGACGCATGGCCGTAGCATGTCCTCTAAAGTCTGGATAGTCTTCTCGGACTGACCATCCATCTTGGGATGACAAGGAGTGCTCATCATCAACTGTGTCCCAATGACTCACTGAAAACTCTCCAAAAAAATAGCAGTAAACTTGGGATCCCGGTCCGATACTATAGATACGGGCACTCCATGCAGCCGGACAATCTCCCGTATATACAACCTATAGAATTCCTCCAGTGTGAAGGTCATCCGCACTGCTAAAAAGTGTGTCGACTTGGTAAGCCGGTCCACTACCACCCACACCGCATCATGACCCCGCGATGTCTGTTGCAAGTGAGTCACAAAATCCATCGTGACATACTCCCACTTCCACTCAGCTACCTCATAAGGCTGGAGTAACCCTGCTGGTCTCTGATATTCAACCTTTACTTGCTGACATGTGAGACATCAGCTAACAAAATTTTTAACATCTTTTTTCTTCATTCCACTCCAATAATACTGGCAACGAAGATCATGGTACATCTTCTTGCCACCTGGATGCATAGCAAAACAAGAGCATTGGAATTCTCTAAGAATCTCCTCTCTGAGTTCCGCATACTGGGGAACCACAATCCTTCCCCTAAGCCGAAGACTACCATTTGAGTGAATGACCCGGCCGTTGTCACCTATACCTAACCGTACTCGGTCCCTAATGGATGATAACTCTGTATCCTGCCCCTGGGACTCAATCACTCTGCTCAGTAGGGAAGGCGTAACCACCATACTCTCCAAAGTACCTTGAACCTGCCCCATGTAATGTAGCCCAAACTATCCCATAGTCTGGACCATCTACCACTCCCGGCAAGCCATACTAGCCAAGACTCCCTGTGACTTACAGCTGAGTGCATTAGCCACCACATTTGCCTTACCGGAATGGTAATGCAACGTGAAGTCATAGTCCTCCAGAAACTCCATCCACCTGTGTTACCTCATACTGAAATCCTGTTGTGTAAAAATGTACTTCAAACTTTTCTGGTCTTAACACACCTCAAATTGCTCACCGTATAAATAGTGGCGCCCAGCCTTCAAGGCAAAGATAATGGCCGCCAACTTCATGTCATGTGTGGGGTAACTCTGCTCGTGGTTCTTTAACTGCCGAGAACCATAAGCTACCACTCTCTTGGATTACATCAAAATGCAACTAAGTCCATCCTTGGAGGCATCTCAATATATTGTGTATCTCCCTTCCCTCTCCGGAATAATTAGAATAGGGGCTAAAGTAAGCCTCCTCTTCAATTCCTAGAATGCCTTCTCTCAAGAATCATTCCACTCAAACTTGACCTCTTTCCGGGTCAACTTGGTTATAGGTGCAGCTAATCGAGAGAAGTACTCAATGAACAGCCGATAGTACCCCCGCCAATCCCAAGAAACTACATATCTCAAAGATTGACTTTGGTCTCTCCCAATTCATGACTACCTCCACTTTCTCCGAGTCCACGGATACACCCAAAGCCGACACCATGTGTCCCAAAAATTTCACCTCAGTAAGCAAGAATTCACACTTGCTTAACCTGGCGTACAACTGATGGTCTCTCAAGACATGAAGAACAATCCACAAGTGACCCTCATGCTCCTCCTCAGACTTGGAGTATATCAAGATGTCGTCAATGAAGACCACGTCAAACTGATCCAGGTAGGGTTGGAACACCCTATGCATGAGATCAATGAATACCACCGGGGCATTCATGAATCCGAAAGGCATGACTATAAACTCAAAATGCCCATACCGCGTCCTAAACGCCGTCTTAGGGATATCTGCCTCCCTAACTGTCAACTGATAGTAACCGGTGCAGAGATCTATCTTGGAGTAGACCCGCGCCCCTCTCAGCTGATCAAGCAAGTCATCAATCCCAGCAAAGGGTACCTATTCTTGATAGTAATCCGATTCAACTGTCGATAATCTATACACAATTGAAGGGTCTTGTCCTTCTTCTTGGCAAACAATATCAGAGCGCCCCAAGGTGAAGTGCTCGGTCTAATAAAGCCCTTGTCCAACAATTCTTGCAATTGGACCTTGAGTTCTTGCAACTCTACATGCGTCATTCTATGTGGAGTTATAGAAATAGGTGATGTATCGGGATGCAACTCAATGGTGAAGTCTACATCCCTATGTGGAGGTAATCCCGGTAGTTCTGTCGAAAAAACATCCTCATATTCATAAACAACCCGAGGTTAACCCATTTCCTATCTCACCTCGTCCTCTAGGGTAAGGCTCACCAGCCAACCCATCAACTATTCATGCCATCTAGAGTCGTACACGGCCTAAGGAAAAGCATCACACCTTTCCCCTGGAACTTTAAACCAATATCCTCCGGCGTATAAGTAGTGACCCACTATCGTTCACAATCAATGACGACTCGGTGTACTGTCAACCAATCTATTTCGAGGATAACATCAAAGTTAGACATGTCCATAACCCTAAGGTCCACAGTAAGTAGGACCCCCGAGATCTCTAACTCACAACCCCGACATATTCGGTCCACCCTTACCCTAGCTTCTAGTGCAGAACTCACATGCAATGACTCTTCCTAGGTTTCAACCTCTAAGCCAAAAATCTTTCACATATGATGCAATAATAAAAGAATTAGATGCACCAGAGTCAAATAATACCCTTGCTCATAAGCGAGAGAGTAGAAATGTACCTTGTATCACCCACAGATCTGCTAGCTTAGTCTGTGGCACCATAACGTAGACACGCCCCTGAGTTCTAGATGTCCCGGCTTGTGAGCCCTGACCTCGACCTCGACCTCAACCCATGCACTGGCCAATCTGGCCTGTTTGGGGAGTTCCCGCTCATAAAGTAGTGGGACCTTATGTAGCGCCCTGGAATTGGTACTCAGTTCCCTAGCCCATGGTGGGGTAGGGAGAAATGTACTGAGTCTGTGGTTATCCCACCGAAGTCTGGGTCTGAGAGGACCTATAAACCTAGGATCCCTGCCTTTAAGGGCAATCCCATTTCATGCGACCCGACTGATGACAATGATAGCAAGTCTTCTGACCTGCTTGATATGTAGTCCTGAGGTTTCTCCTACCTCAGGAGGGCTGGCCTTGGCCTTGGCCTTGATAGCCACAGCCCTGTCCCTGAAACCCTTGCGGAGCAGAAGTCTTATGCTTCTTCCCCATACTAGAAGAAGAGGATTGACCCTCCTTCTTCTTATCTTTCACACCCGCCTCCCAGATGTTCTGTGCATCGTCCACCTCTCTCTCAACGGCTATTGCTATGGCGACCATAAAGTCTAAGTCTTGTAGAAGAAGACCCACAATCTTGCCTATGATGGACAACTTCAAGTCATCCTCAAACTTCCTCACCTTGGCCATATCAGTGGCTACATAGTCATCCGCAAAATGAGCGAATTCCGTGAACCTAGCCACGTATTCTAGCACTAACATCGTTCCCTGCCTTAAGTCTAGAAACTCTCGGGCCTTTGCATGCCTCGCAGCTGCAGGGAAATATTTGCTCATAAAGAGCTCCTTGAACTCTGCCCCAAGTCATGGTCTCCAAATTCTTTGAGTCCTTGACCTAATCCCACCACACCTGGGATTTTCTTTCTAGCTAAAATGTTGCCAGTGTTACCTTGGTGGCGTCGGAGGCGATCTCCATAACCCTCAAGATCTTGTCAACTTGTCGGAACTAATGGTTAGCCACCATCAGATCCGCCCCTTCCATGAAGATCGAAGGCTGATGTGCCTTGAACCTATGGATGTTGTTCGAGTCTCCTTGTCCCGCGTTTGCACCATTATGTGCAATAGTGGCAGCCGTAGCACTAGCATGTGCTATGGTAGTGGTCGCTGTACCAATAGCCTCTATAATGGCTTGTTGGTCGTAAGTCGGTAGTGGTTGGTTATTGTTCCGTCCACCCCAACGTCCCCTTCCTCTAGTTGCCATCTACATGCACATAAGATAACAATAGATCAATTAGTTGCCATCTACACACACATAAGATAGCAATAGATCAATTACTTAATATCCTAAGTTAGGGATCATGTATTTAAACTTGAAGATTTTCCTCCTTCTTTCACTAGTAGTGCGTATGCCAACTACTAGTTGACATTTACACAATGAGCTATCCCATTCATCCCATTTTCGAAACTCCCAAGGTTATGTTTTCTAATCCTAGTGTTTCCCTTTTCTATATACATTTTACCATGTATATAATTTACAAAATCACATAGCACGTAATCATGTAAAAAAATGTAAGCAAATTAGATGAAATGTGCAATGCATGCAATGGTCTAGACCCACGCCCATCAAGCCCTATGTAAATCGTATACCTATGCTCTGATACCAAGTTGTGACACCCCAAAAATCACGGAGGTCCGTTGATCACCCATCAACCCGTGGAATATCTATGGATATCGTGTAACTCGATATCGCATTGTAATGTCCCATTTATCGGGATCCATAATTTAGGAAAATTTGGATAGAGTCTCCTTTGTACGGGGAGCTCTACCCAAAACCCAACCTGTGCAATATACATTCATATGACCCATCCGAGGCCCAATATAACACAATGATTGCACGAGGTCCATTTATGTGTAAAAATTGACCAAACTGGGTCCATTTATCCATACTCATACAAAAACATGCAAGGTTATATTAAAAACAGTCCATATGAGTTTAATTACAACTCTCTTTCGTAAAATTACACGTCAAAACTAGTTTGCTCCAAAATTTTTACAAAAGAAGTTATAAAGGCCACAAGTCGGCTTTCTTCACCCTTGCGGCCCTAAATGAGAGCCGTCCACCAGCTTATATCTCGTACCTAAAATGTTTCCCGTATAGGGTGAGCCACGCCCAGTAGAGTATTTCCTACAAAGGCTACTCCCCACCTAAGTGCACAGGCAATGTTCATGTTTAACATTTCATATTCACATCAACATTCCAAGTAAGAATATGCAATTCTAGGTTGGAATTCTACCATGCCATGCTATGAAATGAGATGAGACTCACTCATGCATTTTACCCCGAGTCTCCATCGACTCCCACAACATAATGTAGTGCCACCGTCATCTATGTCACACATCAAATGACATTTTTATATAAATCTAGGGTTTTTCTTGGGGTAGATATTTATGGACTTACACCAATAGCACCCGGCCGACACGGAATTCATGGACAACTACCAACGATTTTTGTGTACACCAATACACTTTATGGGCTCTTATACCAACGGAGTGCGAATCCAATTACCTGGTCCTTCACCCGTGGGATATTCTAGCTCTTCTTGCTAACCCCAACCCAATTTTTCATAAAACCATGCGACCCAGTTGAATCATCAATCCAACCTTCCCAAGCCTACTCGTCATACACCAAATGAGGTGAAGACGACAACCATGCACACACACACCCTCAATATGTGATGTCCTCGTGTATATACAAAGTAATGTACCATTGCATGTCAATGTCAAGTCTCATGTGTAATGAATGTCACATGAATAACTTAAATCACACATTTCATCATGTATCATGGACAATTATATCATACGCATATAACCTCCAAACAACTCATCACAATGTCAATATATTATACACATATATCAACATTTCTTTCCAACACAATCCATAAGCATGTTACTACATAATCAAGCAATAACATACTTAATTCTCAAGGCATAAAGTAAACACTTAGTATGCCCACAAAACAGACCCAAATCAGGCCATATAGCAACCCCAAAACAGCCCCTAAACCGGCTACATAGCAGCCCCAAATCAATCCACAAAACAGTCCGTATTTCAGCCATATTTCAGGCACAAAACCACCGCAAAATAGGCTCTAAAACAGCCCCAAAAACAGCCCATAATTAGTGCTCAAAACTGCCCCTAATTAGTGCACAAAACAGCCCCAATTTGAGCACCATAACAGTCCTTAACATGGCCTAAAAACAGTCCGTAATTCAGTCCCTTAACAGTCCAAAATTCAGCCCCTTAACAGTCCATTTCGACAGCCCACATACAACCCAATTTCAGCCATTAAAACAGTCCATTTGGAGAGCCCACATATAAACCAATTTCAGCCACTAAAAGCCCACTTAAGGTAACAATAGAACCAAGGTAGGAGGGAACCCTACCTGTTGTAGCATGGAGAAAGTCGTAGAACTTCGAAGAACACCAACAATAGCCCAAGAACAAGATTTCTCCACAATCTTTTTTTTGGATCTTCGGTGAAATCCACTTTTCTTGGTAGGTAGACGTAGCCCTCGTCGCGGTGATCGACTTTAACTCTTTGTCCGAGTTAATCCAAGCAACGAAACTCTGAAGATCCGGGAAATAAGCCTTAAAGAACTATTTTTTCTCTCCTCTCTCTTCTCTCTCTATGGTCAGCCAAAGGGGGCTTAATAAATTAGATATTTTCTCAAAAAATCTGATTTTAAGTCTATATTTATAGTCCCAAATGTGCGGTCCACATCACACCGCATATTTCTGACTTTCGGGTCCGTTTTTCGTCCCGAAACGATTCATTAAGTCCTAGATTAAGTTCAAATTAATTTTATTTGAACTTTTTTCCAATTCTAAGGAAATTTTATAAAACCCATTTTTAGGGACCTTTAAAATATCATTTGCCATGCAGTCGCCTCGAACGATATGTAAAAATCTGACTATCTCGGAATTCGATGAAATTTAACAGGGTGACTAGATTTTGCGATACGAATCCAACGGTGAACTCTGTTTCCTCATCTAAGATCTAGAACATGAGTATTTTAAATATGCATTATAATGACAAATTATCATTTTGCCCTTTTTAAGAAAAAGTTCAAATTTACCTGGGTTTTACATGCTGGGTCTTGCTTCTTGCTCTACCTCCATCTCCATCTCTCTCTCTTCTTCAACATCCAACTCCTCCTACACCTCATCAATTCCTTGAGGAGGGGGCATTTCTTGCCTAGCCGTCAGGGCACCACTATGCCCTAGGCTTTTCTTGCGAAACCCTTTTTTTTAGCGGCCCCATTTTCTTTGGATTTCCATTTTCGGCCTTACCCTCACCCCATTCTCAGTGCATATATTAGTGACCAAAGTGCCAAAAAGGAGTGCACTCCTTTTTGCATCACACCCCTTCTTCATTTCACTTAGGATTAATGAGGGGAGGTCGATGCTATGCCCTCTCCCTAGTGCATAAAGTAACCAAGCCATTTACGGCAAAATCTCATTTTTTACGTCCTATGGGGGCTATGTCAAACACCGCAATTAAATTTAGCATTTTGTACTTATTGGTGAGCTCTCCTTGTTTCAAAAATTTCCTCCCTCCCCATAAAAAATCAGTCAGCCCCATCAACTCCTTTCCCACCACATTCAACGCCACATTCTTCTTTAGCAGGTACATTGGGTTTTGTACCTCATGCACCTTTTTCCTTACCTCTAAAATATACGCCTCATCTACATCAATGTGGGTGCTCCCCACATATGTTCAGATGGAACTGTTGATGATCGTAGCATTGGAGCAGAACTCCCTCACCAGGTCAACAGTGGCACCCCGCCATTCCTTAAGTACCACACCCACTCCCTCTTCTCTATTTCCTCCAACAAACCCAACTAAACAAAATTAGTGATTACAATATCTCGTTCACAAACACAGTATGGTTTTGAAATAAATTTTCATACCTCTTAGCTTTAAGAGCACTGGGAAATCTGGTTCGATCATACCTCTTTTTTCTTTGTTTCCCTTCTCTTTCTTCAATGACCACCTCTACGAAGTTGGGTTCTTGTTTTACTGGTGGAGTGCGCTTGGTAGGAAGCTTAACCCTAGGCATGGTGTCTTTCCCTATTTTGAGCTTTAGAGGGTGAGAAAAGTCTTGGTTATTTGGTGAAAATTTGGGCTTTTTGATGTGGAAAAGCTTTTGTTGGTTCATTTGTGGTGGAAATGAGGAATGAGTGGAGTACTGAAGGTTGGGGAGTGAAAAGGGGTCCTAGGGCTTGGAGGATTTTGGAGTTCTTTGGGAATTTTGAACTCAGGAAGACGATCCAGTTATTTATAGTCAAAGGAGGAATGTTCGAACGTGGTTTACGGTCGAACGTAGTATGAAAGATTTTAAAATATTGTTCGAACGTGACTGACATTCGAACAAGGTGAGCTGCAAGTACTTTTGAGTTCTGTCAGAGACCAAAGTACTATAATCTCCTGTCGTTCGAACGTGCTATTGGCGTTCGAACGTTAATCTTCTTTAAACATACTTAGCTCCCAGTACTTTTTATTTCTGTCAGAGACTTCATCAGAGGCTGAGTACTGTAAGCAAGCAACGTTCGAATGTCATTCGAACGTGGAATCAAAACTAAAAAAAATTTCAAAATTTTTCTACACTACATTTTGTATAATCAAATAGGGTAAAACTTTCAAGTTTGAACCAAAAATTCATGGTGTCTCATAACAAATCCCTACCCACGCTCAAGGTTGGTATTTTGGGACATTCCTTACTTGGCCCATGTTTTCATTTCAGTCAAAAGAGTTTGTACAAAACACAAATAATTTTTACACATTTTTACAAAAATTCAGACCCGTGGCTTTCATCCCAACTATTCTAATCCGAGTCTTCATCTGTCTTCCTGCCATTTGAACAACCAAAAACTCTCCCAATTTCCTATCTCACAAATCGGTTAAGCAAAGTACCGAAATAGGATGGCGTGTCAGGATAATCCTTACGCTGTCCATTCATTATCCAATCTAATCAATTGAGTGTGCGACCAGAAATTGGTTCAGAACACTGATTATATCTCTTTTTGTGAAAGTATCTACCACACTGTTTACAGTCACCAAGTCTTTAGGCACGACGGCATTTAGCATAGGTGCTTCGGCCGCACAGGGGTTTTGCTTGTTGTTCTTGGATCTCATTCTTTCTTACCAATCTTGCTTTTCTCATGATCATAGTGTGCACATCAGAAGGAAAAATGCATAGAACTCCCAAACTAAACCAAAAATTTTTAACATCCATGCTTTCTATACTTTTAAGACTCACTATCTAGTTCTTTAACGTCTGCCAGTCACAGAGACGATTAGAGATGACCCATAAACATAACCATCAAAATGCAAAACATGGTATTGAAAATACGATACACAATCTGATCAAGAACATCAACAACAACTTCATAAATTTTAAACAAAATTATGGGCACATATGAACTATAATTTCTCTCCCCCCAACCTAAACTGAACATTATTTTACTGATATAGTGAGCTTTGGAGATGAGGTTGAATGGTAGAGATCTTGTTCATTAGTCGAAACCTACAAGCAAAATACACAAATCAAACATCTCATTGCAGATATGGGTTAGGATGAAAACCCTTGATTCTGAGTGTAGACAGAAGAAGCATAGCCATGTACAAATAGAGTAAACACAGACAGATCATGAGGCAAAGGACTAGGTCTTCAAGTAGTACGGTCATGAAGCTGTTGGGGTTGTGTCGCATTTTACAGAAGATCACAAACAGCGAAAAAGAAGAAGAAGAAGAAAAAAGAAAGGGGAAATGGACAGAAATGCATGGAAAGAGAGGAAAAGTGGATGTTGGCCTTATAAAGGCAGTGGTGTGGTTCGGGTTAGACCGGGTTTTCCCTGACCCACCCCCTTTTTTGTGTCAGTAGGCACTTTTCTCAAAGCGATGTTCTGGATCTATTAAAAGAATGGTCTCCGCATTTTTGACAAAGTCCTCCACAAAGGGTTTCAATCGCTGACCATTAACGGTAAAGATAGTACCATTTGATGGGTTCTCTACTTCCACTACCCCATGTTCAAACACTTATCTGACAATGTATGGTCCAGTCCATCTTGATTTTAACTTACCAAGAAAAGGGCAGAGTCTTGAACTGAAAAGCAAAACTTTTTGATCAGTTTCAAAAGACTTTTACACTATGTTCTTGTCATGAAAAATTTTCATACTAGATTTTGCAATCTTAGCATTTTCATATGTTTTATTTCTCAATTCCTCAAATTCGTTAATTTGAAGTTTTCTTGCTAGTCCGGCTTTGTGCATGTCAAAGTCCATTGCCTTGATAGCCCAGTATGCTCTATGTTCTAATTCCACAGGTAGGTGACAAGATTTTCCATAGACTAATCGATAAGGAGACATGCCCAAAATTATTTTAAAAGTAGTACGATATGCCTAGAGTGCATCAGTTAGTCTTGACGACCAATCTTTACAGTTTGAATTTACCATTTTTTCTAAAATGAATTTGATCTCCCAATTAGCTAATTCAGCCTGTCCGCTAGTATGTGGATGGTATGGAGTTGCAATTTTGTGAAAAATAGAGTATTTTTTCATAATATTCTAGAAATGTCGATTACAAAAATGAGCACCTCCATCACTTATGATAGATTTTGGGATTCCAAATCGAGATAAAATATTTTGTTTTAAAAACTTGATCACCATTTGGTGACCATTATTCCGACATGGAATTGCCTCAACCCAATTGGATACATAGTCTATGGCTACCAAAATGTATAGATAACCAAAGGAAGGGGAAAATGGTCCCATAAAATCGATGCCCCAATAGTTAAAAATTTCAATTATCAGAATGGGGTTTAGAGGCATTATGTTTCTTCTTGAAATATTTCCCAACCTTTGACATCTATCGCAAGTTAAACAAAAAGCATGGACATCTTTGAAAAGTGTGGGCTAGTAAAATTCGTACTGTAGGATTTTTGTAGTTGTTTTTCTAGATGAAAAATGGCTACCACATGCTTCAGAATGACAAAATACACTTACATATTTGCTTGCCTGAGCGGGGATGCAATGTCTTATGATTTGATCCTTACAGTACTTAAATACGTACGAATCTTCCCAAAGAAGTTGCGAACCTCTCTTAGAAATTTGGTTTTGTTCGCGGAGAAAAAGGACGGATGGAGTGTTCCAGTAGCAATAAAATTAGCAATATCAGCGTACCATAGGGTCTCATCAATTATGAACAGTTGTTTATCATGGAATTTTTCATTGATGGGCATTCCATCCTCATGAATTCATAAGTTAACCTAGATAGATGGTCTGCCACCACATTCTCAACACCCTTTTTGTCTTTAATGACCAAGTCAAACTCTTCAAGTAAGAGTATCCATCGCAAGAGCCTTGGGTTAGCAACTTTTTTTGTGAGTAGAAATTTTAGTGTTGCATGGTCAGTGAATACAGTAACAGAAGAACCAACAAGATAAGAACGAAAATTTTCCAAAGCAAAGACTACGACAAGTAATTCTTTTTCAGTTGTCGAATAGTTCATTTGAGCATCATTCAAAGTTTTACATGCATAGTAAATCACATGTGGTTTCTTATCTTTTTGTTGACCCAACACAACACCTACAACATAGTCAGTTGCATCACACATTAGTTCAAAGGATAAAGTTCAGTCAATGGGTTGCATTATTTGGGCAGAAATTAACATGCCTTTAAGCTTGTCAAAAGTTTGTTGGCACGTTTCACTCCAATCAAAGATTACGTCCTGACTCAGGAGATGACACATAGGTTTGGCTATGGTACTGAATCTTTTGTGAATCTCTTGTAAAATCCCACATGTCCCATAAATAATCGAACATCCTTTATAGTCTTGGAAGCAGGCAAATTCCTAATCAGATCTATTTTGGCCTTGTCAATTTTCATGCCCTCAAATGACACAATGTGACATAAGACAATGCCTTGTCTTACCATAAAATGGAATTTTTCCCAATTAAGCACCAGATTGGCTTCTTGACATCTTATCAACACTTTTTTTAGGTTGGCCAGACACAAATCAAATAAGTCACCATACACAGAGAAATCATCCATTAACACTTCTAAAAATTTCTCGACCATGTCACTGAATAGACTCAACATGCATCTTTGAAATGTTGCAGGAGCATTACAAAGCCCAAAAGGCATCCTTTTGAATGCAAATGTGCCGAGGGGGCATGTGAATGTGGTTTTCTCATGATCATTGAGTGTTATCTCAATTTGATTATACTCGGAATAGCCATCTAAGAAATAGTAAAATTCATGGCCTGCAATTCTCCCTAGAACCTAGTCAATAAAGGGAAGAGAAAAGTGGTCTTTTCTAGTCACCAAATTGAGTTTTTGATAGTCAGTACACATCCGCCATCTTGTGATTACTCGAGTAGGTACTAGTTCATTTGCATCATTTTTTACCACTGTGACTCCAGACCTTTTAGGCACAACTTGGGTTGGACTAACCCATTTGCTATCGGTGATGGGGAATATTATCTCAACATCTAAGAGCTTTAGCACCTCTACCTTTACTACTTCCTTCATGTGAGGGTTCAGTCGTCGCTGCATTTGACGAGAGGGTTTTAAGTCCTCTTCAACGAATATGACCTGATTGCAGATTAACAGGCTTATAACTTTCAAGTCAGTGATGGTCCACCCAATGGTGCTTTTGTAGCCTTTAAGAACTTCAATTAGCTTAAACTCTTGCAAGATTGAAAGTTTAGATGATATTACCACTGGCTATGACTCTTCCTCTCCTAGGAATGCTCATTTGAGGTCAGATGGGAGAGGTTCAATTCAGGCTTTGGTGGCTTGTCACTTGATAAGAGTGGCTTTGTGTCACTTGGTGAGAGTTCCTCGAATTTGGGGGCCCATGTATTAACAGCATGAGTTGGGAAATTCTTTGGATCATCATCTATTGTTTCAGATGTGATGGACTCTGACAAAGAAAGTTTAGTTGAATTTCATAGAATGTTTTATTCAGATGGTCTTGGACAAAAGACTCAATGGAATTTATTTCTCTTCCTTCTTTCTCCTATCCTGAGTATTTGGAAGCATTGAAAATATTCAGCTCAAGAGTCATATTTTCAAAGGTGAATTTCTTGACCCCATTCCTGCAATTGATTAGTGCATTTGAAGTTGCTAGGAAGGGTCGACCAAGAATAATAGGGATTGGGTTCTCTGAATATCTTGCTTGCTGAGTATTGAGGACAATGAAGTCAACAGAAAACACAAAATTGTCCATTTGGACAAGTACATCTTCAATGATGCCCCTAGGAATTTTGACAAACCTGTTTGCCAACTGAAATGTGACACTTGTGGTTCCCCTAGACCCAACTGCTAGTAAATAGAGAATGGGAGCAAATTAACACTTGCTCCAAGGTCTAACAGTGCTTGTTTGATTCTTAAATTTCCAATGACACATGACACAGTCGGACACCCTAGATCTTTGTATTTTGGAGGGATTTTGTATTGAAGCAAGGCACTGACATGTTATGTCAAGTAGGCTATTTTTTGAACATTTTGGCTTCTCTTGACTGTGCACAAGTCTTTCAGAAACTTGGCATAAGATGGAACCTGTTTGATTGTATCCAGAAGTGGGATGTGAACTTTTACTTGCTTGAAGAGCTCTTAAAATTTTGGCTGATTATTCAACTTCTGTGCAGTTTTTAGTCTATGAGGAAAAGGAGCAGGAATAGAACACGAGGGTTCTTCTTCCCTTGATGGCTCTAATTCTTGTTCAATCATTAGCACGGGTTCCTCGTCTTTCTCACATTCAGGCTCAATTGGTGGATTGACCTAGGCTTTGGCTCTGGAGGTAGAATGTCTTTGATAGTCTTGTCAATCACCTTGCCACTTCTTAGTGTAGTGACAAAGTGGGCTTGACCTTGTGAATTTTCCATGGTTAAAGGATTTCCCACCCGAAATTGGCCTTGGGGTGGTTTTGGTTAGGTAGAAAACTTGCCCTTCTCATGTGTGGTCATGGATTGGGTCAGCTTTTGGATGTGGCTTTTAAGATCCTCGAAAGATTAAGTGGTCTGAGTTTTGAAATTAGTAAAATCCTGAGTGGAACTATGGTTGTAGTTCATTTGGCTTTGCATGAACTGATTCAGTGTGTCCTCTAGGCTCCTCTTTTGTAGTGGTTGGTGTGCGAGAGGTCCTTTAGGTGATGGATGTGAACCTTGTTAATGGTTCATAGGAGTTGGTTGAGTGTTTCTCCAACTAAAGTTTAGGTGGTTTCGCCACCCTGGATTGTATGTTTAAGAGTATGGGTTGGAGTAAGGCTTGTTGAAATTAGAGACAACATTTGTTTGCTCCAACAAAACCTCTTTGAATGCTGGAATTATAGGACAATCCCTAGTAGGGTATCCTGTCAGCGCGCAAATTCCACACACTTGTTCTGTGGGAAAGCTAACATCAACTTGATGAACCTTTTTCATCTCTAAAGCTTCAAGCTTTTGAGACAGGGTGGACATTTTTGCTCTGAGGTCATCGTCATCTTTCAAGACATACTTACCCCCTTGGGAAGTAGATGGTTTGGCTTCAACAGTGGTAGGAGAGGTAGAGTCCCGCATCTGCAAACTGTCAGATATGGTGTCAAAAAAATTGAATGCCTCCATCGGACTCTTACTCATAAACTCTCCTTGAGCCATCATTTCAACAAACTTACGTAGTCAAGTGGGCAAAGAGTCATAGAAAAATTCTACCAAAGTCTAATTCTCAAAAGCATGGTGTGGGCAAGAAAGAAGTAGACATTTGAATCTCTCCCAACTTTGGTAAAAGGTTTCTCCTTCTTTGACTAAAAAATTCATGATTTGCCTTTTCAATGCATTAGTGCTGTGTAGAGGAAAAAACATTCTGAAAATTTCATTTTGTAGTGCCCGCTAGTCAGGTATTGAAAGAGCTTTTAAAGAATTTAACCATTATTTTGCTTTGTGTCCCTTAAGGAAAAAGGGAAAAGTTTCATTTTGGCCAGTTCAGAATTATCTTGAAAAGTTCCACATACTTCCTCAAAATCTTTTATATGCATATATGGGTTTTCTGTTTCGCGTCCATGAAATTGTGGGAGAAGTTGAACTGTCCTCGTCTTTACAATAAAGAGGGGTGCATCTTTATGACAGATAAAACAAGAAAGGACACTATTCCTTATGAGATTTAAGTAATCCCTCATAGTTCAAATGTTAGGTACTTCCCCTTCTCTTGTAGAAATTTCTTCTCGTCTCTCACCATTCACCATTTTACTCTCATAAGAGTGTGCTACTGATCTAGGTGAAAGTGGTTCAGATTGATTCATAGACTTAGAAGATTCAGTTGGCAAATTTTGATAGTAAGGAGCATTTTTAGACATAAAAGTAATTAAAAAAACTTTGTGTACAGTAAAGCAAATTTATACACAAAAAATGAGGTCTTTTTACCTTTTACCATAAAACACCTTTTATGGTTCCCCGACAACGACACCAAAAACATGACTTGATTTGAATTGTGTACACCCAAGTGCAGGTGGTCAACTTGTAGTAATAATCTAGTTAAGTCCGGAGTCGAATCCATAGGGAACTATGATTGGTGTTTTGAAGTAAGCAATAATAGAGACCAAGTAACAGAAAATTTTGAGAGTTTGGAGTGGTGGGGTTTCTTGAATAGAATAGAACATTATTTTCAAAGTTTTTTTGGACAAAATATAAGATTCTCAAAATATAACAGCCACCCTTTAGTTGAGGATCAGGACATGTAACAGACTATCTGGTTTATTATGTTTGTGCTTTATAACTCAATTAACTCCCGTGTCAACAACAAGTTAATCGGTAGATAAAGATGGATTGTGAGAATTAAGCACATGATTTTGATACCTTTCTAGAAGTTTACAAGCATTGTCTGTTCCGAGACTTAACCCATCTACAAACAAGCAAGTGTTTCTACAATGCATCCAACCATGGCATTAAGGGTCTATTCTTTGAATAAAGCGCAATAATGGTGGAGATTGAATGGTTGTTATTAAGAGATAGCCAGGGTGCTTGCCTTGAACCAACGGGTCTTTCTATGCAAGAGTCATCTGTATCATAAAGGAAGCCCTTGGTTATACAAAGTACCTCAACTTTGCTAGATGCATTCAATCATCCAATGAATAGGTGGAATATAAAGCATTGAAGCATGAAGGAGTTGCACAAACATAACTTTCGGATAATCTTTACATATTTATCACCTCTTACAAAAGAGTGAATGAGGAACTACTCACTTTCATGGCCTTGGCAAAGTTAGAAAAGTGAGTGTTACTCATCCCCCTAAGTAGAGGAGCTACTAAGTAAAGCAAACTAAACAAATAGCGTATCTTCAATGAAGAATAAGTGAATCATTTTCCACCCTTCACGGCTTTGGTAAAGCTCTAGAGAAATGGAAGAGTTTCACTCCTCTAAGAAGGAAAGATGCTCAAGCAATGGAAGTGAAATACATGAACAATAAAAGTAGAAGAAAGCTAGTTACGTTTGGAGGGTTTCCACCACAACCAAAAGATGAACTATCTCTCTTGATACTTTGCAAATAAAAGAAAGTACAACTACAAGGGGAGTCTAAGCCTCCATCATGGTTGTCACAACATGAATGTAAAGACTTAGCATAAGTAAATAAAAGGCTTCAACTACAAGGGGAATCTAAGCCTCCATCATGGTTGATATAATTGCAAAATGAAAACATAAACATGAAATGTTGAAGAACTATATTACTAAACACTGTCTTACTTTACAAGAAAAAGGATTGCTGCCCCTTTACTCTACAAGAGGAAGAATGCCCTTTAAGCTCCCAACATGGGAGTATTTATAGGTAAGGAAGGGGAGGGGGGTTAAGGAATAGTGTTTGCCGCCCAAGTCCAGGTGAAAAGCCAGTTAGTGAGGGACGTTAGAACGTGATCTGACATTTGAACGTTAAGTCCATCTTTTCTTTAAGGACGCTCGAACGTGAGATGTAGTTCGAACGTTGTCTAAGTCATTACTTTGAGGGCGTTTGAACCTCAGATGGGGTCTCATTCCTTCCACTCGAGTGGCATGTGGTCTCTATGATGGTCACTTCCATACATCTTGAACAACTTTGACCTTACACTCAGCAACTTGGTCCTCAATCACTCAAGACAGCGTTCGAACTTGGAGTGGCGTTCGAACGTTGTACTCAAGTACTTCTGTTATGTGGTTCTTCTTTCTTTACTGTAACATGCCAGGTTCTAGTGGTGTAGTCTTCTCAGGATTCTAGAGAACGTTCAAACGTGAGTTGGTGTTCGAACGTGGTACTCAAGTACCTCAGCATTTTCCCTTTCTTGTCGGCAACACGCCATGTCTCAGTAACTGGTCTTGGCAGGGTTTCAGAGGACGTTCGAATGTGGGTTGACGTTCGAACATTCTTACTTTGTCCCAACCTTTTGCAATTTTGTTTCCTATTGTGCTGGTGTTGCATTCAATTGTGATTTTTGTTGTTCTTGAGCCTTTGTTCACTTTAGGACCTAAAATGTCATTACTTAAACTCCATCAAAGTACAATTAGGCCAAAAAGGAATAGTAAAAATGTTAAATTTATGCACGAATCAATGGCTTAGGAGGAATTTATGAGTAAAAACTCTGAAAAAACATTTCAATTTTTTGATACTATTTTTAAAAGTTCATAGATGTGGGACTCGACTTCTTCAAACATAGTGGAAACTAAGCCATCTGCATTCAAAAGAGGAAAAAATTTGTTAAAGGAAAATGATGATTTAAGGGCTAAAATGGCTAATTTATCTCGAAAACTAGAAGCCTTAGAAATAAAAAAAAACAAGTGTCTATTGTGTCTTCTACTAATCAAATATGTGAAATTTGTGCGTTGTCATGACATCCTGTAGCAAAATGTCCAACTATACTTGCATTTAAATAAGTGTTAATTGAACAATCTAATGCTATTCCAACATATAATAAACCTTATCTAAATCCATATTCTGAAACTTACAATATATGATGGAGGAATCATCTAAATTTTAGTTGGAAAAATACACAACCTACAAATAAAACACAAGGTCCACTACAGCCACATAATCAACAACAATATCGACCATATCAACCTCCACATAGAAGAACTCTGGAAGATACTATGAATCAATTTATTCAAAGTCAGATGACTTTTAATAGTCAAACAACTTAAGCTTTTAATGATTTTAAAGTTCAAACTTCTCATAGTATTCAACATATCAAGAGTCATCTAGCTAAGTTGACTTAGTCCCTCAGTATGTCAGAAAAGGGAAAATTCTCATCTCAGGCCAAACATCCACAAAGTCAAGCTAATTCTGTGTCCTCTGAACCTTTTCCAAAGCAATCACAACATCGAGAAGTGGTAAAGTGATTGACAAAACTATTAAACCTAAAATTTCAAAAACAATACATACCTGTTAATGAGCTATTTGAAAAACAACCAGAAATAAAAAAAGAAAAAGATCATCCATGTCCTATTCCTTTACCTTTTTTCTTAAAAGATCAAAAATCCTTCATCTGAAAAAGATCAATCTGAAATTGTAAAATTTGGATAAATTTGAACTTTTTTCTCAAAAAAGGGTAAAATGGTAATTTGTCACTATAATGTGGAATTAAAATCTGTATTTTTTAGAGCTTGGATAGCAAAACGGACCTCACCGTTGAATTCATATCACGAGATTGAGCTGTCTTGTCAATTTTCGTCCTATTCAGAGATAGTCAGATTTTACATGTTTTACAAGACAACTGGGTGACGAATGACCTCACGAAGGTTTTTAAAAATTAATTTTATAAAATTTCCTTATAATTGAAGGAAATTTCAAATAAAAATAATTTGAACTTAAACTGGAATGTAATTAAGTCGTTTCAGGACAAAAACGGACCCAAAAATAGGGAACGTGCGGTGCGATGTGGATTGCGCAATTAAAAGGTATAAATATCGGTAAAAATCATATTTTTGGGAGGAAATATCTTCTCCATTCAGGCTGTAAATGTGTGAGGAAGAGAGGAGAGAGAAAATAGAAGAAAAACTTAGATTTCATGACTTCTCTTAGCGATCTACGGAGTTCCATCGATCGAAATCACTTGGACCAAGAGTTAAAGTTGATCAACGTGACGAGGGCTATGTATACGTACCAAGAATGAAGGATTTCACCAAAAATTCCAAGCGGAGATTTGGAAAATCAAGAGTTTTGGAGCTTGGGAGGTGTTCTTGAGGCCTTCTCCCACTTGTGTCATGCTCCAAGATATAGGTTTACTCCTACTTTGGCTTATTTCTTACCTATGATTTCCTATCGAATGGGTAGGTGTGTGGAATGACATAGGTCATTTGCCTATTGTTGTCGATGTGTGGAAATGGGTATGAAAAAAATTGATTTGAATAATTTCTAATGTAAGTTAGGTAGGTAGGAATTAGCTATGATGATACATGATTCATGTAATGAAATGTGGGCATGTAATGTTTTTATTTTATGCCTTGAGAAAGAAGTGTGGTATTGACACATATGATGAAAGAACATACATGTAATTTGTGTTGAATTTAAATGTTAATATGTGTTTGTTGATATATTAACATTGTGAAAAAAAAAAGATGGTAATTATATGCATCATATATAACTTGTCATGACATATGTTGAAATATGTGGTTGAATTAACTCATATGGCATTCATTGCATCTTGAGTATGAATTGGGGTCACATTCATGGGCATAAGGCATGAGTGTGGGTGCGTGTGTGCAAAGTTGATCAAACACCACTCTTGGTGAATGATATGTGGACTCGGGAGGGTGGGATCGAAGATCTCATGGAGTCTCATGGTTGCATGAAAGAGAAACTTGTGTCGGGTATAGAAAGAAGAGATAGATTCTCCCTCGGGTGAGAGACCCGACTACTTGGTTTATATACTCCCCTGTGGTGAAATTTTGGAAACGTGTAATGGCATACGGAGCCAGCAGTGTGATTCCAAAATCCGATACCCAAAAAAGACACATGAATTTTGTTTTATAAAGTACTCATTAAATGGGTAATATTCAAAGAAAATGTTTTGGTTTTATAACACATGTGCATTACATAGTGTTATGGGAGCCAGAATGGGTTTGGGTTAAAGTGCGTGAGTGAGTCTCATCTCATTTCATGGCATGGCATGATGATTTTTTTCAACATTGAATTACTTGTTCTTGTTGGAATGGATTTTGGGTGGTGGATTGTTGCATATACTCATTACATATGCATCTAGGAGGGGGAGTAGCTTCTATAGGGCATACTCTACCAAGCGTTGCTCACCCTATACGGGAACACATTTCAGCTGTGGTATACGCCCCCGTGGACAGCTCTCATTCGGAGTCCCGAAGATGAAGAAAAGCAGGGTTGTAGTTTTTCAACTGAGTTTTTGTAAAACTATTGAAAAAGGGTCCTTTGAACATGTAATGTATGAATGGTTTGTAATATAACTTGTATATATAAAGTTTTATATGAGAAACATCATTAAACATGTTTTAGATGGTGTTGGAATGGTTTGAATGGATTTGGAACTGAAAAATAGGTGAAACATACATTTCTCGGCAAAACCTACCGGTAAAATATCAATCTACCAGTAGATCTTATACAGATAGGTGTTGTCACAGGCAAAACCTACCGGTAGGTTACCTGTAGAACTTTTCTAGTAAATTAATCCTACCGGTAGAATTTTTCCAGTAAGTAAAACCTACTGATAGATTTTTTCCAGTGAACAAAACCTATTGGTTGGTCCATAAAAACCTACTGGTAGCTTTTCCAAAAACCTGAAATTTTAAGAATGCTTGGCTAGGCCTTTGGGCCAAGTGTCCTTGCATTCAAATGATATAAATGGATTGTAATTGATGTGTATTGGACCTCGGTTGGATAAAATGATGAAATGTACACTGGTTTCACGTGTGGGTTAAATTTCTGGCCAAAGGGATTCTATTGACGTAATATCCCACTTTGCGACACTCACGGGTATTTCCACGGGTTGATGGTTGGCCGATGGTTAATAAATGACCCCCGATTGTTTTTTAGGGGAGTAACAGAAATCTTTGAGTTGTTTAAACAAGTTAAGATTAATATTCCTTTGTTGGATGCAATTAAACGAGTTTCAGCTAATGCTAAGTTTTTAAAAGATCTTTGCATGGTAAAAAGAAAAACAAATGTACCAAAGAAAGTACTTCTAACTCAACAAGTTATTACTATAATATAGTATAACACTCTTCTTTAGTACAAAGATCCTGGTAGCCCTACAATCTCATGCATCATTGGAAATTTTTGAATTGAACAAGCTCTACTAGATATTGGAGTCAGTTGTAATTTAATGTCATATTCGGTGTATACACAATTAGGACTAAGTGAGCTGAAACCTACTAATGTTACACTACAATTAGCAGACTGATTTATAAAAACTCCATGAGGGATTCTGGAAGATGCTATTATTTAAGTTGATGAATTTTATTTTTCAACAGATTTTATCGTTTTAGATACACAACCAATTCTTCATGCATCTGCATACAAACCTGTTATTTTGGGTTCGACCATTCCTAACTACATCAAATGTATTGATAAATTGTAGAAATAAAGTCATGAAACTTTCAATTGGAAAGATGACCTTCGAATTGAATGTTTTCAAATAAATTGTGTTAAATCGTTAACTCAGAGTTTTTTTTAAGAAGTCTTTATGAAAAAATAATTATACACGCTAGAGTCTGTATCTAAAGATGAGTCTAAAAATATAGGAAATCCAAAATGTAAAAATTTGGTGCCTAAATCCATAGAATCCAATGTCAAAGTTTTTAAGCCATATTTAAAACCTCTTCCAACTAATTTGAAATATGTTTTTTTAGAAAAAGATGAAATTCATCCTATGATCATCATATCATCGAATTTATCTGAAAGTCAATAAAATGAACTAACAAAAGTATTGAAAAATCACCGAACTGTTATCGGATGGACAATAGCAGATATAAAAGGTATAACTCACTTTTGTATACTCATTGTATTTATTTAGAAGAAAATGTTAAATCATCCCGTCAGATGCAAAGAAGATTACATCCACATTTGAATGAGGTAGTTCACAATGAAGTACTTAAACTATTGGGTGCTAATATTATCTATCATATATCGGATAGAAAATAGGTTAGTCCTACATAGGTAGTCCCTAAGAAGTCTGGTGTCACCGTAATAAAAAATCAAGAAAATGAATTAGTTCTAGTAGATACAGTCACATGTTGGTGTGTGTGTATTGACTATCGAAAGCTAAATTCTCTCACCAGAAAATATCATTTCCCATTACCTTTTATAGATGAAGTTTGAGAAAGAATAGCTGGTCATGCATATTATTATTTTTTAGATGGATATTCTGATTAAATCAAATTGAAATTGTAATAGATGATCAAGAAAAAACTACATTTCCATGTCCCTTTGAAACTTTTGCATATAAAAGGATGTCTTTTGGAATATGTAATGCTCCAGCTACTTGTCAGAGTTATATGCTAAGTATATTTAGTGATATGGTAGAACGATATCTATAAATTTTTATGTTCAATTTTTCAGTGTATGGTGATTCATTTCATTTATGTTTAGAAAATCTTGAAAAAGTGTTCATTCGATGTGAAGAAACAAATCTTTTTTTAAATGAAAAAAGTGTCACTTCACAATTACACAAGGTATTGTTTTATGTCATATAGTATCTGAAAGAGGGATCAAAGTGGATAAATTTAAAATCGATTTAAGAATTTGATCTTCATTCACCAAAGACTATAAAATTTATTTGTTCTTTTCTAGCTCATTCAGGATTTTACAGAAGATTTATAAAAAATTTTAGTTCAATATCTAGACTTATGTGTAATCTTTTATGTCAGGATATATTTTTTGAATGGAATGAAGCATGTGAAGTAGCATTTGATAACTTAAAAAACATGTTTATTTATGCACCTATTATGCAATCTTCTGATTGGTCTTTACCTTTTGAATTAACGAGTGATGCAAGTGATTATGCAATAGGAGTTGTATTAGGTCAAAAAAAAAGATAAAAAAACCCCTAGGTTATTTACTATGTAAGCAAAACTCTAAATGACGTACAAATGAAGTATTCAACTACAAAGAAATAATTATTTGCTGTTGTATTTACATTAGATAAATTTCACTCATAATCTAGTTGGATCATCAATTGTTGTGTTTACAAATCATGCAGCTTTAAAATATTTACTTACTAAAAGTGATGCTAAACCACATCTCCTACGATGGATATTGTTACTTCAAGAATTTAATCTTATCATTAAAAATAAGAAAGGAGTTGAGAATGTGGTGGCAGATCACTTGTCAATACTAAACTATGAAATAAACGAACAATCAACTCCGATTATAGAAACTTTTTGAGAAGAACAACTATTTGGAATAATAGAAGTACCATCGTATGCAGATATAACTAATTATTTAGCCACTGGTACTATTCCTTTTCATTTCTGTAACGCCCCAAAACCCACCTTGGACGGCATTACAATCTATAAACCATTCACATCATAAGAGCAACTAAACAAAATCCATCAAATAAGAATTTTCATTCATCAAATATAACATTTACAATATTATCCCAAAAGAATAGGCCAACCATGGCCATTACATCCTAAAAGAATGTGATCGACTATGATAATTTCATCCCAAAAGAATCACATTTTAACTTGCAGCGGAATAACAAAAGATTAGTCTTTACATAATCTCAAAAGAAATTTCCTAGTCTAGCACCTAGGAGAGAATAACTCTAGACATCTATCTCGGGATCCACGAGCCCGTCTAGTCGAGCTTCCCAATGTGTCGGCTCCTCAACCCCGAGCTCTTCCTCTGGACCACAATTTGAAAAATATATAGTTTGTAAGGGGTGAGCAATAAGCTATGTAGCAACATTCTCCCAATCCCGAACAAGGTTTAGAAAACATGTAAAACAATTCGGTCTCACTTTTCAAAATAGCACATATACTTGAAATAAAACAATGACAATTTATTTGATCTCAAGTATACGTAATCGCAATAGTTTAAATGAACAGTAAAACCAAGTTTCAATTAACAACCATTTCCAACCATAAGCATTTCCAACCATAAGCATTTCCAACAAGTTATTGTAGAGTCTCATACCTCCACAAACTCTTGTCGTAAACCAATTCCAAACAATAACAATAATTCCATGTTCTCATGTATGTTAGTTGCTTCACATGAATCTACACAACTACTCTACCTCGCTCACCAAACCATAACCACACAAACCACTTTAGGAATGACGTATACCGTCTCCCACAACATTAGCGAATCTTTCCCAAGAAAGGTATACCCACCCTAAGTCTCGAACTTACGTGAATAATAGCGGTTTTTCCCACAATCAACAAACTACTACAAGTGTTAGGAAACCATCTCACCCCCGCTGGCATAGTCTAACCTCTAACACTCTACGGCAGTGCTCGAATGTAATTCAAGGCCATCACAACACCATACAAGAGATACCATAACAAACAGTTTCTTAAAAACAAGAAAATTCAAAATCCCCAATTCTCACAATTTATAATACAAGAGAACAATTTAGGAAAATAAGCAAAAGATCATCACAACATCATTTTATTACTCCACACAAAGCACTAAGGTTTCAAAGTCAAGAACAAAGAAAGAGTCAAGAGGAAAAACCCTTTTCTCTTGAAATCTAGGGTTTTGAGTCAAGAAAAGAGTTTTCATGGTTATTTAACCATAGCTTGTTTAAAACATGTTAATCTTTGCAAGAATAACAAGAAAGGATGATTCCATAGCATATATATATATATATATAAATGAGAGGGAAAACATACATATGCATATAAGCCCTAGCCTCAATGGACGAGAATGGAAGAAACCCCTACTTTGGTGTTCTTGAAGAAATCTAGGGTTTTGATTCAATCCAAGGAGCAAATCCCTTTTGATCTTGTGTTTTTCTCTCTCTTTCTTCCTCTCTAAGGTTTCCGACGGGTTGAAGTGTTGAAATGGGGCTAAATGGGATATCTTTATGTATTTATAGTGGAAGGAATCGGACCCAAATCGTGACTTAAAATTTTTTGAATCTGTGAAAGTGTACCGATATGGTATGCTCTATGGACAGCGTCATACCGGTACGCTTTTCCTGTTTCTGTCCATTTTCGCCTGTTTCACCTATTTTCGATTCCTAATCTATTTCTAACCTTTCCACAGTCATCCCAACATATATAATGGTGTTTTCTACAATATACCTAATCCATACAAGTTCTATTACAAACAATTATATATATTTACTGCTATATATATATAAAGAGACGAGGGTGGGGGTTTACAATCCACCACCCTTGAATAAAGTTTTGTCCTCGAAACTTACCTCAAGTAGCGAACAAATGAGGGTACTTCTCTCGCATCTCCCACTCTAGTTCCCAAGTAGCTTCCTCCACCTCGTGATGTTGCCACAAAACATTCACCAGTTGGATGACTTTATTGCAAAACACCTTCTCCTTGGTATCGAGAATCTTCACCGGTTGTTCTTCGTATGTTGCTCCATCTTGAATTTCTATATCCTCCAAATCCACGACATGCAGTGTATTCGATTGACATTTCCTCAACATTGACACGTGAAACACGTCATGTACCCCTGAAAGTTGAGCGGGTAACCACAGTTGATACGCCACTTTGTCTATAACTTTGATCACTTCAAATAGTCTAATGTACCTTGGAGATAATTTTCCCTTGTTGCCAAATCTAAACACTCCCTTCTTGGGTGATACCTTGAGGTACACATAGTGCCCCTCTTGGAATTCCAAGGGTCTTCATCTTCTATCCGCATAGCTTTTCTATCTACTTTGAGCCGTGCATTGTCTCTATTGATTTTCTCCGTAGTCTTCCGAACAATCTCTGGCCCAAACAAACCACTCTCCCCAGCTTCTAACCAACAATTCGGTGACCTACATGGTCTCCCATACAATGCTTCATAAGGTGCCATGCCGATGCTAGATTGGAAACTGTTGTTGTATGCGAATTCCACCAATGGCATATGATCACTCAAGCTTCCCTTGAAGTCCAACACACACGCTCATAGCATGTCCTCCAAAATTTGTATCACCCTCTCGGATTGGCCATCCGTTTGTGGGTGAAAAGCAGTGCTAAAACGTAACTCTTTTCTCATAGCTCATTGTAGACTTTGCCAAAATTGTGCCACAAAATGAGAATCACGATCCAAAACAATAGAGAGTGGAACTCTATCCAATCGAACAATCTCGCGAACATAGAGCTTGCTCAAGCTCTCCAAAGTGTCCCTGGTCTTCATACTCAAGAAATGAGCCCACTTGGTAAGCTTATCCACAATGACCCATATAGTATTATGACCGCATGAAGTCCGTGAAAAACCTGACACGAAGTCCATGGTGATGTGATCCCACTTCCAGTCAGGAATAGGCATGGACTGTAATAATCCTCTGGGCTTTTGATGCTCAATCTTCACTTGCTGACACATGCTTGACAAAATTTCTTATTGTTTCCTACCCTATAAACATCACCTTTTAACATGTATAGTGTATGAATGAAGGAGAGTGTCACTCTCCTTGGGATGATNCTTGTTGTTTCCTAACCTATAAACATCACCTTTTAGCATGTATAGTATATGAATAAAGGGGAGTGTCACTCTCCTAGGGATGATGTCAAAAGAAAGGGCAATGGAATGGTGGATGAATGAGATTTCAAATGTGAGTATGTGTGAACAAAAGTGCTCCTCAAGCGCAAGGAAACTTTTGTGGTTTGTGTTTTACTTGGTGGTATACCAAGGTCGTTTCCACAGGGAAGGAAGTAAACCGAGGGGAAGGTGATTTTGGGAGAAAGAAAGTGTAAAATCTTTGATTGTTGGAAGTTGTTTGGTGAAGTTGTTTTGATGCTAGTAAAATGAGAAACAAATGTTGGCAAATCCAAGAGGTCACTCCAATAGGAATACCGTCTCAACTCGAAACCCTCCTCCAATAGAGCATGAATGAACGATTGATTCGTGGGAAGCTAGGGGTAAGATTGGTGAGTATCTAAGCATAAACCGTGACTAGGCCTACGGAATATCAAAGACTCACAAGTTATCCACCCTCAACCCAATCAAACCAAACCATTGAACTCTGAAAGTGGGGAGGGGAAGTAGTTAAAATGGTATACCCAAGTGGAGGTTCCTCTTGGTTTTGCCAACTAAGAGATTTAGCTATTCATGCTTAAAATAAAGACAACAATATGATGAGAAGACATTATGAAAAAATAAAGACTAAAGCTAAGCATAAACGAATTGCATAAATTTAACTTCCGGATAACCACCTCTTACTAAAGATTGGATGAGAAACTACTCACTCTTCATGGCTTTGTTAAAACTAGAAAAGTGAGTGATGCTCATCCCTCCAAGTAGAGGAGTTACAAGGTAACACATTTTACACAAGGAGCCGATCTTCGACAAAGAATGAGTGAATCACGTTCCACCCTTCACGGCTTTGGTAAAGCTCTAGAAAAGTGGAAGAGTTTCACTCCTCTAAGGGAAGAAGGAAGCTCAAGCAATGGAAGTAAAAGAAAGCAATAACACAATAAAAGAAAGCAATACTTAAAGTAAAAGAAAGCAATAAATTAAAAGGAAGCAAGAATACAATAAAAGAAAGCAATACTTAAAGAAAGCTATAAGCAATAAGGAAAGCAATAATACTTTTGGAGGGTTTTCCACTACCAAAAGATGAATGCTTTACAAGTCCTAAGGGGTGGTATTTATAGGCAACAAGGGAGGGTGAAAGTCTTGTTAGGTGGCTTTGAATCTTGTTAGGTGGACTTGAAAATCTTGTTAGGTGGCCTTGAATTCTTTGATCCCCCTTTGTTTTGAGCTTTGATAATTGGCACCCCAGTAGTTTGTAGCTTTAATGCAATTGGCTCCCCAGTAGTTTGTAGCTTTGACGCACAAAACCCTGAAAAGAACAACAATTAATGCATTATCCTTTATTCACACACTAACTCTAATTTGATTTATTTTGACTAGTTTAACTTTATTCAACTAACACAATTTACCTATTAAATTATGCCTTAATTAGGGTTAATCACCCCCCCCAACCTAAACATTACTAGTCCCTAGTAATAAATAACAACATAACAAAATAAAATCACTTTTGTATATAACACGATTGCATTTAGCATATGCAATAAGCCGTTAAACCCTTAAGTGATCTNTATTCATGCTTAAAATAAAGACAACAATATGATGAGAAGACATTATGAATAAATAAAAACTAGAGCTAAGCATAAACGAAATGCATAAATATGACTTCCGGATAATCACCTCTTACTACAGATTTGATGAGAAACTACTCACTCTTCATGGATTTGTTAAAGCTAGAAAAGTGAGTAATGCTTATCCCTCCAAGTGGAGGAGTTACAAAATAAAACACTTTACACAAGGAGCCGATCTTCGACAAAGAATGAGTGAATCACGTTCCACCCTTCACGGCTTTGGTAAAGCTCTAGAAAAGTGGAAGAGTTTCACTCCTCTAAGGGAAGAAGGAAGCTCAAGCAATGGAAGTAAAAGAGAAATAACACAATAAAAGAAAGCAATACTTAAAGTAAAAGAAAGCAATAAATTAAAAGGAAGCAAGAATACAATAAAAGAAAGCAATACTTAAAGAAAGCTATAAGCAATAAGGAAAGCAATAATACTTTTGGAGGGTTTTCCACTACCAAAAGATGAATGCTTTACAAGTCCTAAGGGGTGGTATTTATAGGCAACAAGGGAGGGTGAAAGTCTTGTTAGGTGGCCTTGAATCTTGTTAGGTGGACTTGAAGAGTCTTGTTAGGTGGACTTGAAAATCTTGTTAGGTGACTTTGAATCTTGTTAGGTGGACTTGAAAATCTTGTTAGGTGGCCTTGAATTCTTTGATCCTCCTTTGTTTTGAGCTTTGATAATTGGCACCCCAGTAGTTTGTAGCTTTAATGCAATTGGCTCCCCAGTAGTTTGTAGCTTTGACGCACAAAATCCTGAAAAGAACAACAATTAATGCATTATCCTTTATTCACACACTAATTCTAATTTGATTTATTTTGACTAGTTTAACTTTATTCAACTAACACAATTTACCTATTAAATTATGCCTTAATTAGGGTTAATCACACCCCCCAACCTAAATATTACTAGTCCCTAGTAATAAACAACATAACAAAATAAAATCACTTTCGTAGATAACACGATTGCATTTAGCATATGCAATAAGCCGTTAAACCCCTAGGTGATCCCTAGTGGACGAGTTTTGTCTCGTGAAGGTTTCTAGTGAAGCTACCTACAAACTCCAATTAAAAGATGTGTATATGTAAGATCATAATGAGTTAATAATAGAATCGTTGAGACACACATCCCTTAATTTTGAATTATTTCTAGAACACTTCTCNCCTTCACAGCTTTTGTAAAGTTCTAGAAAAGTGGAAGAGTTTCACTCCTCTAAGGAAAGAAGGAAGCTCAAGTAATACTTAAAGTAAAAGAAAGCAATAAATTAAAAGAAAGAAATAATACAATAAAAGAAAATAATACTTAAATAAAGCAAATACTTTTGGAGGGTTTTGCACTACCAAAAGATGAATGTTTTACAAGTCCTAAGGGGTGANGAATTCCCTGTGTAGTAGAAATGATTATTCTAGTAGCAAGAATTGTTATATAACAAATATTCCACTTTATCACCTTCCATGGATTGCTTTGATGTCTCAAACCTCTCTTAGAATGCTCTCAGCAAAAAATTCACTCCGATTATAGTGACTTGTCTCTCAAAGGGCATGCGATCAGAGGATGGTCAATCGAAAAATCACATGCATTGTTAGAAAGGGAGTGAAAGTCTTAAGAAAGTAGATTAATCATGTTCTTGGCATAATCTCATGGAAGAATATCAATGCAATTAAAGAATACTATTTAACATACCCTAGTTTTTGGTCCNAACATACCCCAGTTTTTGGTCCACAACACACACATGCATCAGACTTGAGATCAATTAGGACTTTGTTTNTATAGGCAAAAAGGGAGGGTGAAAGTCTTGTTAGGTGGCTTTGAATCTTGTTAGGTACNGCTTTGATGTCTCAAACCTCTCTTAGAATGCTCTCAGCAAAAAAATTCACTCCGATTGTATTGACTTGTCTCTCAATGGGCATGTGATCAANACATACCCCAGTTTTTGGTCCACAACACACACATGCATCAGACTTGAGATCAATTAGGACTTTGTTTAGGTTGTAATGTGGCCAGAGGTCAGTGGCTAATGAAATGACATCAATGGTATTCAAAAGTTATCTTCTTTTTAATGTAGTGTAGCACACCTCTTTCTTGCTTTTCANTGGCCTTGAATCTTGTTAGGTGGCATGAAAGTCTTGTTAGGTGGCCTTGAATTCTTTAATCCCACTTTGTTTTGAGCTTTGATAATTGGCACCCCAGTAGTTTGTAGCTTTAATGCAATTGGCTCCCCAGTAGTTTGTAGCTTTGACGTACAAAACCCTGAAAAGAACAACAATTAATGCATTATCCTTTATTCACACACTAACTCTAATTTGATTTATTTTGACTAGTTTACTTTATTTAACTAATAGAATTTACCTATTAAATTATGCCTTAATTAGGGTTAATCACACCCCCCAACCTAAACATTACTAGTCCCTAGTAATAAATAACAACATAACAAAATAAAATCACTTTTGTATATAACACGATTGCATTTAGCATATGCAATAAGCCGTTAAACCCTTAAGTGATCTCTAGTGGACGAGTTTTGTCTCGTGAAGGTTTCTAGTGAAGCTACCTACAAACTCCAATTAAAAGATGTGTATATGTAAGATCATAATGAGTTAATAATAGAATCGTTGAGACACACATCCCTTAATTTTGAATTATTTCTAGAACACTTCTCTGTCATTGGTACGTACTCTATAAAAAAATAAACACTTGTTACATTGGTATTTGGAATTCCCTGTGTAGTAGAAATGATTATTCTAGTAGCAAGAATTGTTATATAACAAATATTCCACTTTATCACCTTCAATGGATAGCTTTGATGTCTCAAACCTCTCTTAGAATGCTCTCAGCAAAAAAATTCACTCCGATTGTATTGACTTGTCTCTCAATGGGCATGTGATCAAAGGATGGCCAATCGAAGAATCACATGCACAGTTAGAAAGGGAGTGAAAGTCTTAAGAAAGTAGACTAATCATGTTCTTGGCATAATCTCATGGGATGAATATTAATACAATTAAAGAAATACTATTTAACATACCCCAGTTTTCGGTCGACAACACACACATGCATCAAACTTGAGCTCAATTAAGACTTTGTAAAGGTTGTAATGTGGCCAGAGGTCAGTGGCTAACGAAATGACGTCAATGGTATTCAAAAGCTATCCCCTTTTTAATGTAGTGTAGCACTCCTCTTTCTTGCTTTTCAATCTTTTGCCTAGAAATGGTATTTCTTTCTTTCATTTTTTCTCATTTTTCACTTTCTTGGCAATTCCCTATTTTTTTTTTCCACCAATTCTTCATTGAACAGTGGCCACCATCTTCTTTTCTGTTTTTCTTGCCTTTCTATGTCATACCAATTTATAGGAGGGTGCAAAAAATGGATAGCAAGGTATTTTAAGTGTATATTTTTTGTGGCTCGGTTATCATATTGGTTTTTTTCAAAAAGAAATCCTCATTCATTGAAGGGNTGTTAAGTGTATTTTCTTGTGGCTCGGTTATCATATGAGTTTTTTTCAAAAAGAAATTCTCATTCATTGAAGGCTTAAACATGGCTAACTAAGGATATAATTTTGTAGAAATAATGGCTAAGGTTCGAAATCAACTTAAAGATGGCCTAAAATCCTTTCTCAAGTATGTGCCTATGTATGTGTCGCATGCAAAGGTTCCCTATAGGATATGTCAATAGATTACTTTAGTTGCATTTAATCAAAGCAAGTTTAATGAGATTATTCAACAATTGAAAGTGAAAGAGCTTACTTGAGTAAATGTTGATTGTCTCTCAGAAAGTATCGTAAGGCTCAAAACTTACCATGGTATTCTTCGTTATCTCCACTGGTTATGTCAGGTTTTCAAAGAATGTCAGTTATATTATAATTATATTTTCGAGTCTGGTCATTCTGTACCTTAAGATTAACAAATACCAATGTACATTTGACATTTAAGCATAGAGAAAATACCATTTTTTAAGAAAATGCGGCTTTTTTTTTCTTTTTTTTTTTCACTCGAATAAAAATCAAAGTTATTTACATACACATTTATCTATGAAAATTGAAAAAAAACTAAATGCACACATTGAACTTGGAAAACTATGGCGTCTCAGGATAAGTCCCTACCCACACTACAGTTTGGCATTTTAGGACAATCCTTACTCGGCCCACATCTTTATTTCTACAAAAAGACTTTGTACATAAACAAATATTTACACAAAAAAAGAAAAATTTGGACCATTAACCTTCATCCCCAAAACACATTTTTCACAGCTTTGTCATTATTAGTCAATATTTAATCTGAGTCATCACTTGTGTCTATGTCATTATTAGTGACCCTTCCCACTTCTTGTCGCACATAACGTGTAAGTCCCGGACTGGTATAAGATGGCGTGTCAGAAAAATCCTTACTCTGCCCATAAACTATCCAGTTTAATCGATCAGTTGCACGACCAGAAATTGGTTCAGAACACTGATTGTATTTTTTCATGTGAAAACACCTGCCACATTGTTTACAAGCACCCAACCGTTTGGCACGACGACGTTTAGCAAAAGTACTTCTGCCACACAATGGTTTTTC